>CAJHQP010006559.1:0-37453 GCA_905132765.1 Moricandia arvensis | reverse complement strand
TTGTTTATTTTGGGAACTCACTGAGTAATTTTTATACTCATGCCCTCTTCTACTATGGCAGGTAACCAGTAGGTGGATGCTTAGAGGGAAGCGGGACAGTATTGACCGCGTGTAGATTTTCAGTGGCATAACGATAAGCAAGGTCCTAGCTTCGAATGTATATTTATTTTCTTTTCTTTTGGCTCTAGGCCGTCCGCACAAACTCCTGATATTCTGTAAGATCGCCGTCCACATATAATTAATAAAGAATGTTTATAATTGTTTTTGTGTTGCTGAATGACATAATACCTTGTCAGGGTCGACACAACTCCGAAGACCGTGAACGGTTGCAAACCCTTAGGCATGGCCTCGAGGACATAGCAAACCGGAATGATTTGGTTGAGAGTCTTCATTTGTTCGATTTTGGTAATCTGATTTGGCGAGCTATTCTGTGGCATTCTCTGGTCGTCTCGGGTTAGTCCCGGTCTAGGACGGTCCGGGGGTGTTACACATGGTGGTATCAGAGCATGGTTCCTGATCCAAGCTCATAAGCCTCAACTTTTTAATGTTTTATCGAGTCAAAATGAGTCGCTTATGCCACATTAGGAAACTGTACGTTCTGTTTAGGGGTGCTAGGAGTAGAAACTAGATTTAGTCCTTTGGTGAATTTAGAATAAAAGCTTGTATATGTGCAGATGTCTAGCCAAAAGATCAGGAGCAGGGCGGGTCATTCGGACATTGGGTCATGATGGGTCGAGCTACACAAACTACCACAGGAATGTTCTGGATTCGGCAAATCAGACAGGCGACAGTGTACCATGGTCTTATGGAAGGAATGGATAATCGTGCACACACAGTGAGGAGAGACGTACATCCAGGAGCTTGGAGATTATCAGTATCACCATCCACTCTCACGTGCAGAATCATAACCATTCGTTGGACGCGATGACCCATTCATCTCATGCGGACTCGGCCAGGATCTACATCAAGGGAAACAACCCAGACAGTAGAGCGACTGGGTCAATACTTATGAATGGGTCGAACCCCTAGCCACCGTTCAGCCGGTCAGAGAGGATAGGTTACGAATCAACCTAAGGAAAGGAAGAAAGGGTCAGTTCAAGCAACAAGGAAAAACACCAAGGGCACAAGTGAAGTGTTACATGTATGGTCAATTGGGACATACTCTCGTGAATGTACCAACTCAGCCATTGAGAAGTTAGATTGGAAGGCACGGTTACCTGCTACAGATGTGGAAGAAGGTCACTTCCCTAATGATTGTTCTGTGCGTCGTCCAGGAAAAGGAGAGGAACGTTTGCGCGTACCCAAACGACCCGACCAACCATGAACACCCGCGCGGTCGTCTGCACCTGAAGGAAGAGTATATGCTCTGGAAATGGAGGGAACTCCATCCAGTGCTCCAGGACGTCGAGGGGTCCTGTGACTAGGGGTGGACGGGTCGGATATCCGGGTATTTTAGGATATCCGGATTCGGATCCAGATTCGCCGGATCCGTTAACTTTAGTATCCGGATCCAGATCTGTGTCTTCCCGGGTATCCGGACTTCGGATATCCGCCTAGATATTGTCATACCCGCGGATATCGGATTCGGATCCGGATCCGTAAAAATAATTAAAAAAAATAGTTTTTTTAAAAAAAAATATAAAAATAAAACATAAATTAAAGATTTATACAAAATTTATGAATATATATATGACAATAAATATTAGACAAATTTAAATATAATATTACAAAAATTATTTATGTATAAATACTAATATATCAATAAAATTAAACATTTAATATATTTTAAAAACACGGATCCGGATCCGGATATCCGGACCTAAAAATTAAGCATATTCGGATTCGGATCCGGTTTGGACGGATCCGAAAATTTTACTATCGCGGATTCGGATCCGGACACTCCGGATATCCTATTTTCGGAGCGGATACGGGACATCTCGATCGAATCCGATCCCGGATAATACGTCCCAGGCCTACCTGTGACAGGTTTGTTTGGGTGCTAAGTCTCTCTTTGCGTATTTAATTTATTGTTGAGTAGATAGGTAGTTTGTGTGTGTTTAGCGTGTCTGAATGAATGCTAGTGTGTTGATCTTATTTTAGGATCATGATGGTGTGAACCCCCCTGATTTTGTTTTGATTGATTCGGGAGCCACCCATAGTTTTGTGAACCCAGTAGTACCCTCTAGGTTTGTAGGAAGGCCTTGTGACTCGTGATATTGATATCTTGGTGTTAACCCCCTTGAGCCCAACATTGAAGCTGAGAGGATGTTGTTGATTGTTCCCATTGTGATCCAGCATGAAACCATTTTAGCCGACCTAGTAGTTATGCCCTTGGAAGGATTTGAGGTTATTTTAAGGGGATGGATTGTCTGTCAAGTCACCGGGCATGGTTGGACTGTGCAAGAGGAAGAGTTCTGTTTAAAGACGACCAGCAAGTTGTCATTGGACATATCATGGGATCATGCCTAGCATCTCGGCGATATTTGTAACGGCAATGAGAGCAGAGAAGCCATTACTAGCACGGCGTGGTCTACTTAGTGTCACTTACGTATATTGGAGATGAGTCAAGAAGGAGTTGAGAATAGAAGACATTCCGTCAGTACAAGAATTTGAAGATGAGTTCAGGTGTTGGCGGAATTGCCACCACCCCGGAGTAATCCGTTCACCCATCAACTTGGAACCTAGTGCTGCACCTATTGCCAAAGCTCCCTTACCGCATGGCGCCAGCTGAGTTGGTAGAGCTCAAGAAGCAGTTTGAGGATTTACTAGACAAAGGTTCATAAGACAAAGTTCTTCACCATGGGGAGCTCTGGTTCTGTTGTAAAGAAGAAGGACGGCAGCATGAGGCTGTGCATCGACTACAAAGGGATCAACAATGTCACAATCAAGGATAAGTACCCCTTACCGAGGATCGCATGAACAGTTGGATCAACTGAGAGAGCGAGTTGGTTCTAGAAGATAGATTTAGCTTCGGGATATCACCAAATTCCGATAGTAAGACAGATGTGATGAAGACAGCATTTAACACTCGATACGGATAGTTTGAGTTTGTCGTAATGCCGTTTGGTCTGACAAACAAACCGGCAGTGTTCATTAGGCTAATGAAAGAAGGTTCCATGACTATCTCGACCAGTTTGTGATTGTGTTTATCGACGACATACTGATCTATTCACGGAGCAAGGAGGATCACCAAGGGCACACCTGCGGAAGGTACTCGAGAGACTAACGGACCGGAAGTTGTTTGCCAAGTTCAGCAAGTGTCAGATTTTGGAAGCGGGAGATTGGTTTCTTAGGTCATAGAGTGGTCCCGAGCAAGGAGTTTCCAGCGGATCCAAGAGAAGATTGCGCGTAGTAGAAGGATGGCCTCGACCAACCATAAGCCACGAGATAAGAAGTTTTCTTGGGTAAGCCGGCTACTACCGAAGGTTTGTCAAGGGAATTTTCATCCATTTCCACACCATTGAGAAGAATAACCGGGAAATGACTTACCATTTGTGGTTGGACTGAGCACGCGGAGGAAGCTTTCAACAAGCTCAAGGAAGCATTGACTACCGGCACCAGTCCTTACCTAACCACAACCAGATCTTAATCTACGTCAAGAAGATGGATGGAATTTATCGCGGACTACTACGTTCTGATTCAGTACCAGCCAGGGAATGCAAACGTGGTCGCAGACGCGTTGAGCAAAACGGATAGCATGGCTAACTCAGAGAGAGATTTGGAAAGTTTTTCGCGACGAATTCAAGAAGGTAATTTGGCAGCATTGGAAGGAAGAGTCAGTGAACCATTGGGATGCTAAGCAGTAAATCAAAGCCAGCCTATTTCAGCGTATCCGGCAAGCACAGAACTTAAGATGAGACTTGAAGAAGATCATGGATCAGATAAAGGAGCAAGATGGGTCTAATGCAAAATGTTATCATGTAGATGAGGATGGAACATTGTTACTTAATGGGAGAATAACAGTACCAAAGGAAGGAGGATTTTCGGTGAGGAGATCCTCAAGACAGCGCATCATTTCTCTCTTAAGCATTCATCCCGGATGAACAAAGATGTACAGAGATGTGAGAAGGTTTACCATTGGCCAGGCATGAAGAAAGCGGTTGTAAAGTGGGTAGCGCAAGTTCACGTATGTCAACAAATTAAATCCGAGCATCAGGTACCGGTTGGACTACTCCAAGCCTACCTGTAACGCAGAATGGAAGTTGGATCCGGTATCAATGGATCTGATTACCGGATTACCAGTAGCAAGAGGAAGATCAAACAACGCAATTTGGGTAATCATGGATCGGTTAACCAAAGTTGCACACCTACTAGCAATCCAAGACACGGACAAGACGGAGGCATTGTGGAGCTTTACATCGACCAGATTGTAAGACTCCATGGAGTACCAGCCAACACTGTATCTGACCGAGACCCAAGATTCACGCAGCATTTTGGAGAGCATTACAAGGAGCCTTAGGGACGGAGCTTACACATTAGCACTGCCTTTCATCCGAGACAGACGGGCAACCGAGAGAAACCATCTGAACATTGGAAGACATGCTATGACTATGAATCTGGACTGGGCAGGTACGTGGGAATACTACCTACCTTTGGTGAGTTTTCTTATAATAATTACCTACCATACCAGTATTGATATGTCACAGTATGAGGCGTTATATGGGAGACCATGCCGAACACCTCTGTGTTGGACGGAAGTTGGAGAAAGAAGATTGTTTAGACAGGAATCATTGAGGAAACATTCGAGAAGCTATGAGTCATCCTAGCAAACATGAAGAAAGCAAAGATCGACCAAAAGGAGGAGAGAGGTTGTGTTTGAGGTGGGAGATATGGCATATCTCAAGGTATCACACAAAAGGAAAGGATCGTTTTGGTAAAGTTCGGGACGTTAGCTGTGCGTTCATTGGTACATACCGGATTATTGGAAGTGTTGAGAGGTAGCTTACATTTTGGAACTACCAGAACACCAGAAGAAACCGCACCCAATATTCCATGTGTCTATGCTGAGGAAGCATATTCACGACCCAAAATTGATCGAGCCAGAGAGGATTCCAGAGTTTGATACAAGACCTTACCTACCGGAGGGGACCGATCAGAATTGTAGAGAGACGTGCATAGAAGGTTGAAAGAATCCGTAAATTCCTCAAATTCAAGTATTTTGGGAAGACAAAACCGCATGGTGAAAACATGGGAATACAAAAGAGAGGTTTCGCCAGAGCTATCCAGATTTCTTTGAAGATGAAACGGGGACGTTAGCAGCTCCATAGAATTCGGGACATATACTAATGATAGGGGGAGAATGTAATGACCCTATCTTAGAGTAGATATGGTCGTAGAGATCAAAGTG
Organism: Moricandia arvensis; assembly: GCA_905132765.1. NCBI lineage: Eukaryota > Viridiplantae > Streptophyta > Magnoliopsida > Brassicales > Brassicaceae > Moricandia > Moricandia arvensis. Next base: position 32,106 of record CAJHQP010006559.1, on the reverse strand, counting down.
CTCAGATGGAGAAAACATGAGTTGCATTAACTTTAGAGAATCAAAACTACAGGTTTGCTCGAAGCAGTTTTGTCTGGATTGGACAGATTGTGTAGTTAGCCGATACATCTAAAACGAAGGTCGACTAAAACGAAGGCGAGATGTGTGAGCTAGGAGTATCTTTGTTTAGATAACTCAAGGGAGTAATAATATGACATATGGTCGTGGTAAAACCAAGTTGGTCCTCGAGAAATCAAGACATGGACGATGACCTAGTCTGTTGCGGTCAAATCAATAACGGTCGAGCCGATTAGCGATTTTCGAGCAATGAAGTTGAATGGAGCATTCTTAGAATGGTTCTTATTCTCAAACACATTCAAAAGAAGACTTTTGGGAGTTGATGATGTGGCAAGAAAGTTGTGACCAGAGATGACATGGCGATTACATGGAGCACGCCCATTGGTTGCGATTGGTGATGTGGTGAGTAACATGACATTTCTCACTGGCTGGGAAGAAGACTTGGCGCCCAAGTTACAAGGCTTATTGAAGATGAGACTTGACTTGCAAGGGAGTGTAAACTTGGTGACAAGCTTTGAATGTTCTAGAATTTGGGAAGCTTGCAAGGAAAGTTTGGTGAGTGGGACACATATCCACTTACCTTCATTGACAAAAGTCCACTTGTCCAACCAGCTCAGCCCTCCTTCTCTATAAATACCAGACACCTCCCCTTCATTTTCTTCATCCAAAACGTGAGTGATCACCCCTAGAGAGAGGAAGGTGAGTTTAGAGAGAGAAACCAAGAGTTAAGGACTGTTTTTTAGTTTCTTTGTTAATCGTTTTTGGAGAGTTAGCGGGAGGTTCTAGGTAGTCTTTGTAAGGCATCAAACAGATGGGTTCGAAGACTTGTGTGACTGTTGCTAACCATGTGTGTGCGCAGGTTGGAATGCTTGAACCGGGATGGTTCTTGAGCTAGAAACTAACATTTGCGGTTTGGTGTGTGGTGTGTATGGGAGTTGTAGTTCCCCATACTTGAGTGTTTATTTATGATGCATGTTAATAGTTGTGTTTGTTGTGTTGTCTAGATTATTGTGTTACTTATGCATGCAGGATTGCATAATCATCTAGACGTTGTAGTGTGTTAACCGCAAGAGATTTGAGTGTGACTCTCTCTTGTCGGGTGTGCAGATTTTTTTGCATGCATTGTTAGTGTCTTTGTGTGTGTGTTGTGCATGTTTTGTCTAGGTGCGTTGCATGGAGGTTAGAGGCGGAGCTCCCTCATGATGGTTGGTTGCACCTAGACTAGAACGTGTGGCCATCTCGGGGTTAGATTGGGAGAAGCCCAATTCTCCGATGATGTGGACCCTGGGTTAGATTGGGAGAATTCCAATTCTCCAGTGGTGGAGTTACCTATACTCAACGGCTCGTCACACGAAAGGGGGTCGCGCCCATGGACGAGCGCTGCATGAAGATGCGGCCCGAGTTAGATTGGGAGAAGCCCAACTCCCGGAGTGTGTTTTCCGACCATGTTACTCCAGTGTTTGTGGTTGGGAGTGTCAGGGGGGAAGAGTTAGGGATCTTGTGGTGTGAAGGGATCTCGGGATGCGTGGCATGTGGCTCCATGCCTTTGAGCGCTTTGTTTGTTTGCATTTGTGTTGTTGAGTCAAGGATTGAGTTTTGCATTTGTGTGTTGTAAGGTGTCAGTGGTGAGAGTAGCTGCATTGCATTAGTAGTTGCACGTTTACTCTTCCGCATTGTTTGTTTGTATGCATATTTATTTGTGATTGTTTTTTGTTGTTTAAGAATGGGCTGAAGGGGGGGGGGAACTCACTGACTAATTTTGATTACTCATGCCTCTTCTACTATTGCAGGTAACCATTAGGTGGGAAGCTTAGAGGGAAGCGGAATGGTAGGCGACCGGTGTTAATTTGAAGTGGCATAAGCATCAGCAAGGACTAGCTTTCGAATGTATATATACTTTTCTTTTCTTTGGCTCTAGGCCGTGCGCACAAACTCTGATATTTTGTAAGACCGCTTTCCACCTATAACTAATAAAAGAATGTTTATATTCGTGGTTGTGTGCTGAAATGATATATGACCTTGTTCTGGGTTGACACAACTCGAATACCGTGGTACGGGTTTGCAAAAGCCTTAGGACATGGCCTCAAGGACATAGAAAACCGAAATGGTTTGGTTCGAGTTCTTGATTTGTTTCTTGATTCTTGGTCGATTTTATTCGGGGAGCTATACTTGTGGTATTCTCGGGTCATCTCGGGTTAGTCTGGCCTAGGCGGTCTGGGGGTCTTACACCATCCCATGGTGAGATTAACTGATATTTTGACAGACGATAGAGCTTTGAGTTAGGTTTCCAATGCCACCGGTTTGAGGTTAATAGGACCGGTTAGATCTATTGTTATGCCTGATTTACTGAAGAGTGGGATGTCTGCCTCGCGGAGAGGAAGTTGTCGAGAAGATGAATGAGTGTCGATCGACGGGACAGCCATGGTTTCGAATTGACGGTGATCCAGAAGACAGGCCCGACTTGTTTTATCGCTTACTTAACCCCTTAAGCCATCACTAATTACCAAAATAACCATGGACGACCTAAACCCTATTATATGTTTTTATGCCATTGTTTAGGCACCAAGCTTTATTCTATTCATTGTTCTAGGGTTAGGAGAGAAGGGAGGAACTCCTTCAGAGTCCTCCTGGAACTTCTTTGGTTCTTTATTTGATTTATTTCTATATATATATTCTATTGTCTATGATTTATGAGACAAAAGATCATGTCTGAGTAGATCTCTTGTTAGGGCTTATGGTTTATTAATGGCATTGATGGATTAGCCAAACAATAGATTTCTAGGGTGATTATTAGATCTATCAATAGAATTGTGTTATTGCTTGTGTTTCTAGAATACTAACTAGAACCCTGATCAAAGGATAGTTATGCCCAAGCGAGAGTATGGTCTACAATCAGAATTAATCTTGTTGAGCAGGTTCTAGAAACAAACGAGAGTTGATTTAGTAAATCTAGTGAAACATATCGATTAAGTCTTAATGCTTGAATTGAGAGACCATCAATCGACGCAGATCATTACCATCAATCGACGGTCATTCCGTGTCAACAAGCGAGAGCTGAGACATCAGACTTAGTCAATAGATTAGACTCGCAGCGAGAGCTGGTCGTCTTTTACATTAGAAATCAATTTCTATGATTAATACCCTTAGCTTTTATCCTCTATAATCTACTTGCCTCAAAACTCTAGATCTAGTTTATTTATTATTATTGTTTATTTACCAATCTGTCAATTATCTATTATAGGTTTATTTACTATTATTAATCTATTTGCCTAGCTTAATCGTGACTGTATTGAGTTTATTGTGTGCCCACGCTTCCCATGGATTTGATCCCTAAATACTACAATTTGACCTCTCTTGGCAAGAGTAGTTCGTAGGGTTAATTATATAGAGTTTTAATTTAAATACATAAAAACCCTCATGTCAAATTTGGCGCCGTTGCCCGGGGAGGAAGGATTCACCATTAGACTCAATTTGTTTGATTTAATCTATGTATTTTTCTATATTAGTTTACTTACATAATTTTTTTTTGGTGTTTCAGGTACATACTAGTACCACGAAGCAATGAAGAGAGGAATTTTGGTTCATCAAAAACGAAACCTGCTGATTCGCGCACGATCAATAAGTCTATGAGGGCAGTTGACTCCCTCCAAGCAGTGAACGCTAGCAAAGAAAAGCAAGAATCGATCGACACCAGTACTTCACTTTTGATCGATACTAAAATCATGACATGAATCGACACCCACACTTTGCCATCGATCGATACTACTTGCAGGAAGACATATAATGTTGAAGTGCTCATACTTAAGGCTGCTGAAAATGGGATCTTACGAGACGAAGAAGGTCGCCTTTGCAACAGTACATGACAATTGATTAATGCACATGGTGCTGTGATCCCTGATGTCATTGCTGTTTCTGAGATAAATGACTTCCAGATGAGCTGTGAAAGGTATGATTGGGCAGCTCATAACTCTTTTCAGGGTTTCCTCATGAAGATCCTAAGGAACACATCGAAGAACTTGTGGATCTAGTCTCAGGAGCGAGCAGAATGAAAGTGTATGACTACCACATGTTCTTCAAAATATTTCCCTATTCTATCTCTGGGAATGCATTTAGCTGGTTTAGTGGACTGTAACCACGATCTGTGACTTGCTGGGATGATATTGAAAGAGCATTCCTTTATGAACTTCTCGATGAAGCTTCAGCAGCTAGAGAAAAAGAGATCAACGATAAGTGGGAAAATATCCTTGAAATTTGGCAAAATAAGAAGAAGATGAGATTCCACGGGCAGCTTCTCTAGTACGTAGCCAATGGATATAAGTATTGTGGATCTGAGTCGAGTAGAGCAGAAGAAGCTGATATTATCAATCCGACATCGGCGTCGATCTATACTAAGTTCTCAACGACGATCGACCCTATGACCTCAGCACTTGATCGGACACTAACCCAGGTTATCGATCGACACCACTCGACATCCATGAAATATCGAGTTATCTTCAGGGATATTGTAGAATCGACACTATAAACCACCAATGTATCAAGTGTATCAAGCTCCAAATGTAGAAGGAACTATCACCATCGGAGATCTCTTGAGCCAAGGATAAAGGACAACTTGTGTTCTAGAGTAGCTAAATAGAACCCAGATCATAGGATAGTTAGGGCGCAAGCGAGAGCAAGGTCCTACTACAAGAATTAATCATGTTGAGCTTGGTTGCTAGAAACAAACGAGAGTTGATTTACTGAATCTAGAGAATATATCGATTAGGTCTTAATGCTTGACTCGAGAGGCTGTCGATCGATGCAAGATCATTGCCATCGATCGACGGTCATTCTGTGTCAACAAGTGAGAGCTGAGACATCATAATTTGTCAATAGATTAGACTCGCAGCGAGAACTGGTCGTCTTTTACATTAGATATCATTTCTATGATTAGTACCCTTAGCTTCTACCCTCTATAATCCACTTGCCTCAACCCTAGATCTATCTATTTATTATTATTGTTTATTACCAATCAATCAGTTCTCTGCTATAGTTTATTTGCTGCTTATAATATATTTATCTAGCTTAATTGCGAATGTATTGAGTTTATTGTGTGCCCTCGCTCCCTGTGTGTTCTGATCCCTAAATACTACAATTTGACCTCTCTTGGCAAGAGTAGTTCGTAGGGTTAATTTGATAGAGTTTTCATTGAAATACATATAAAAAAACCTCATGTCATTAAGCATCATTTGCCGAGCAGAGCAAAAGAAAACGATGTTAGTGATTCATCCCCAGTCTTCGAACGACATTACTATGACAGCATCGATCAACACTGAGACCTCAACATCGATCGACACTGAGACCTCAGCAACGATCGACACCATCCCCTGCTGTCAGTTGATAAATTGAAATCCAAGAATTATCCAGTTGTATTCAGGACATTACAGACTCAACACTAAAGAGCACCAATGTATCAAGTTGCTATCCTTCCCTAGATGAAGTCAGAGAGAGTACCATGGAAGATTTCTTAGTGCTAGAGGAATTCTTAGAGCTAAAAGATGGAGAACATCTTGAATATTTGGATCATGATAAGGAGATTACTATGGAAATTTCTAAAGCTAGAGGATTTCTTGAAGCACTTGGCATGAAAAACAACCGAAAGATTTCGGTCAGGAATCAGAGCATAAGCTTGATGACGATCAACATGGCTTCGAGAAAAAGATCTGGAAACTTCACCAAAATTTGGCATCGATTGAGACTCACTGGAGAGCATTGATCGACAGCCACATAACTTGATCGATCGACTCCCATTTGATGATATTGATCGACACCCATGGTTGCTAGAACTGCCCAGGTTACATGACTGAGCTGGAACCAGTTTAGGAGAGAATATGCAATTCCGAGGCGTCACACCTTACTGTCACGGAGCATCTAGACCCACCTATCTGCGAGAAGAAGCTGCTGGTTTTCACAAAAGAGTTGAGAGATTACACGACCCAGTGGAATTTTGTGGTTCCCCACAGCACTATTTCTGAAGTAGATTACCTATCTCCACCCAACATAAGTGAGCATTTTGAATACTACATTGGGGATAGTGGAAGATTCTCTGCCTGCAGTTATCTCTCCAGGAAAGATCAGGGACAAGGAAGATGTGTTACAAAACGGGTCCATCGATAGATCAATACGATCACACTTACTACCTCACCATCAGATCCAATACTCATCACGTGTTAGAGAAACAAGGAGTTTGAAGGGATGTTGATTCGAAGTAGTTTTGATGTAGGGCACCACGAGATAAGACAAGTCGGGGGGAAAGAGAAGAGTGAAAAGATTAGGAAGGTCCTCGATTTATCTTGATTCCCCAATTCTTAAGATGGTGTCAGGAAGTACAAAGGTGTGGCAGCAGTATGGTTCTCGAAGCCATTTGCCAAAGCATCAACACTCCTTATTTCTAAGATGATAGAAAAAAAGAATAAGAGTCCATAGAGGCCTTTCACAAAAAAAGGGTGATAGAAGCTGAAAACATTGGCATTAAGAATTGTTTTGGAACAAGTCCCCAACTCATCAGAAATCCAAGGACGTAAGCACCACTCAATGCATTGTTGATGATGAATTTTTTTGGCAGGAGTTAAGAGAGAAAATCTCCAAGAAGGTGATTTCCGTGTGGAAAGTTCTATGTCATTTTCAGTTCCCATTGGTTGTCGATCGACACTAAGCGATGGACGCGATCTGATCGACAACGATTCCTGCAGTATCAGTTTCTTCATCTGAATTGAGTAACGTCCGATCGACACTAATACCAGGAGCACCGGACAGACAGAGAGAAGCGGTATCGATCGACAATGCTACATGAGCATCGATTGACAGATGAGAAAACCAGTTCGACTGCCGAGACATCAATGCGAGTTTGATTGTGCATCCCAAGCCGTGACGGTTTCAGCATATACATAGACATCTGAAAGCTATATATTTTGTAGAGGAAGATGAGGGACACTCCAAGAGGAAGAAAAAGAACCCCAAACACCAACCCAGAGAAGCCAATGAAAAAGAGATGGATGCTTTACTAAAAGATTTTTCAAAATTCCTTTAGATATTCCTTTTGACGAAGCCTCAGATTTTGGATGTTTTTCAAGCGAAACAAGGGCAGACAGATGATGATATAGAGATCATGTTCTATCATCTTAGAGAGAAGATGAAGCAGGGGACTTGTCTGGAGAAGAAAAGTGACCTGGGAAGTTCGTGGTTCCATGTTTCATCAGGAACGAATATCCCAATGCCCTATGTGATACTATATAATCAGTGAGCATTATGCCAAGACTAGCTATGGCAAGGTATGAACCTGAATTTTGAACCCTCCAATAATTCTTTCACATTTGTAGACTGCTCAAAATTTAATTCAGGAGGGATGGAAAAGAAATGTTTCAATGCAGATTAACAACACCCTAGTCCAGTAGACTTCCATGTGATGGATATCATGATAGATTATAACTCTTCACTACTGCTTGGGAGACATTCATGGCAACTGTGGGAGTTATCTGCGATATGAAGTTAAACAGGTTGTATCTATCTCTAATTGTTCAAAATATTTCTATGAACCTGTTAAGAATAAGAACAACCTACTCTGATTGAATTGTGTAATGATTTAGACCTTATGGCAACATGCTTCTGCAATTATGATTTCAATGAGGAGTCAGAAGATGGAGCATCAATCAATACCAGCCCAGACAATCGATCGACGCGTTTGCAGTTCAGCAATCGGTAGAAAACCACCCTTTGTTATCGATCAATAATCCTACTTCAGAACCGATCAACACCTAGCATGCAGATTTCGAATACAACTCCCGCCTACCTCGGGTACGACAAAGATTACAGAAGGAAGAGATAACCGAGTACCGTGGTATTGCTATGGAAGAGGCTGGTGTTTTCATGTTTCCCATCGAATCGGGAAAACAACATTGATCAATGGTAACCATACACCATCAAGCGATATTGATGTTAATGCAAAGTCCAAACTAGATTCAGCAGTAGAACTGAGAAGGAAAATATGGTATCTACAACCAGATGATTCGGTATTCTGAGAGATTCAGAGGGTCACACAAGCGCTATGGATGGAAGAATTTTACATGTTCCACTGGAGGAAGACATTAGCAGAGGAAACTTGCAATGGCTAATGGACCCGTAAACGCTTTGCGGCCACCAGTTCGATTATTGAGCATCGATCGACGGTCACCATACACCATCAATCGACACACATCAGGCATACCGAAGATACGGTGAAGCTTATGATTCAGATTACAGAGAGGAAGAGCTGATTGAAGTATCGCGGCCAAGAACCGGAAGACGCTTGCTGGGTAATGAACGCGAAGTGGATAATCGAGCATCGATCAACGACATCTACTGGCCATCAAACGACATCAGACCAACCCAGAACAAGAACTTAGAGCAGAAGATACAAATATTGGTTATCTTAGATCGATGAGTTGGAATTTTCAGAGACCCAGAAGCTGCACGCTCTTTTTGGGAAATTCAATATAAGGAGAGTAGCAATGCTTGTTATGATAGATAGAAATTTATTTGGACAACAACACATCGATGAGACATACGATCGAAATTGAGGAGAAGAAGAAAGAGCTGATCCTAAAATCTATACACTTCCAAACGTCTTTGATCGATCGACAACAGACATCGTGCATCGATCGACACCACCCATTCCAGGGGTACACCGGTTTTGGTACTTCTAATGCCTATGGTTCAGAAAGTCCAAGATCAATCAATTGGATCAACCCACTATCGATCGACGGTCATACAGAGCATGGAAATAGAGCTTATGATGGTGATGGCAGAAGAATTTTCCATCGAAAAAGAATGATGAGTAGTGGCATCTACAGAGATGAGAATGGTAATGCAGGAGCTATAGACATAAGAATAGTGAATGTGCAAGAAGAATACATCAGAGCATCTCTAGAGAGAGCTACTATGTTTGAGCAAAACTACATATGTTTATCAGACCATGCAGCAAAGATCGTTATCTCTATGAAGAAACAAAAGACATACAGCACAGTAGAGATTGATGATATTGTGCATGAGATCTACAAAGCTCAAGAGATGTCACTGGATGATTTCTACAATAGGCTTGATGATGTCTTCTATTCTATAGACAAGTGCCTCACCGGTTTTCCTACACGCATGGATGAGATGAAGAAGGATTTGGATACTGTTCAGAGACAACATGCGATTGGGGAAGACAGACTGACATCGATCGATGACAGCATCAGGCCATCAATCGATACTGATATAGACAAGCATAAAACCGAATCAGAGAACAATTAGAAAAAAGGTTCAATGAGATTGCTTTTTCTCAGAGCCAGATGAGGGAAGATATTTGCCAGTAATTGGAGGATATATTAGAGACTACAGCTGTGAGACTTAGAATGCTACAGTGCAGTATTGCGAATCAACAAAGGAGAATGCATTCAGTGGAGGTTGCTAGGGGAGATAAAGCCAGAGGGGATGAGGTAATGAGAAGCCTCATTGGTACATGGTTTCAGAAGAGCAAAGAAGATGTAGACACTTGCTTTCCAAGTGTTGATCCACCTCCATACTAGTCAGAAAAGTTCAAAACGTCGAGCTTATGACTATAACCAAGTGTTGAGTGGGAGGCAACCCACTGTTTAGTAAGTTTTCATTTCTTTTTACTTATACTACAACTTATTTTGGTGATTATTATGTTTTTGAAGGTTTTGCAGAACTTTTCAAGTCCATTATCCGTCGATACCATTAGTTGATGGTTGGATGGTTTACCACCGGTCGACACTCACGCCATTCCATCGATCGACACTCCTGTCGGATTTCGGCATACTCACTTCTCTAATTCTTTTTACTTATGATTTGGTTTTTCCTAACCATTCCTGGGACGGATTACACCGGGGTCAGTGTAATTTAAGTCTGGGGGAGGTTCGCTGATGCTATTTGATTTGTTTTGAGTCTTATTTACTATATACATATATAAGGTTTTCAAAAGTTTTATTGAGTCAAGAAGGGGATATGAACAAGATTTATTATTGACTAACAACACTTTATCACCATTCTTAGAAGGTTGTTTGTAGATATTACTAGAGATACCAAAGTGGATCATCCTGTCACTATATCACATTTTCTTAGAAAGTTTGAAGGAACCGAAGGTGAAATTCCAACACTAATCCTGACATTATTTGCTTGCCTTTTGGTTTTGTATACACTGGATCGGATTCCTTCTGCAAGTCTGTAGGTACAAGTCATTGCACCTATGGTTCCCTTATCTCTCTCTCTTAATCATTTACCTAAAAGCGTAAAAGATTTAGATGATTCCCGAGATGCAGAGGGGTAGGTACATAACGGATGACCCAAATATTCTAATTCGGAGGAATGATCACACATTGTTGGAAGCGAGGGGTAGGTACATTACCGATGACCACACTAATTGCCTACAACTTTGCCAAAAAGGAAAAGAGAAAAGAAATAAAGAAGAAAATCAAAAAGAATTTGGCATAATGTTTGTGTTAAACAACATTGACCATTGGATTTGAGATCTAAAAAGATTCAGAGAAGAGAGAAAAGAGAAAAGAGAAAAGAGGAAGAAAGGGATTAGAGAAGACTTTGTGCCAGGTTGTCTATAATTGAAGGGGTGAGATTCCATGTGTCTTTTGATCGATACTCTCAGGGTAAAGCCTGCACTTTTATTTTATGCAAAGAAAGGAAATCAGTAGAGGGGTGAGTCATACTAGTATTTGCTAAGTTGTTGGTAGATTAGAATTGGTTACTATACTATGATAGAGAATATAAAGTTTCTATGTGATTTACTTGATAGGATGTGGTTGCAAGAAAGTAGGGTGACAATTATACTTAGACATTATGTGTCCTCTCTTTTCAAACCTTCTTTCACAGGCTACCTTGTTTGCTTAAGGACAAGCAAAAGGTTAAGTCTGGGGAGTTGATAGGGCCTGAAATTTACCACTATTGTGTCATGATATCAGCCCAATTTAGAGTCTATTATATGTGCTTGGAGTATGTCTTAGAGTATTTTCAGGTTCAGGTATGTTCTGGAGAACTTGGTGATTCTGGAGCTTTTAGAGATGCAGAACTACACAGATGCGTCAGATGTTTAGCTATGTACAGAGACCTTCCCACTGTGCTATTGAGCTGATATTTTGACATAAGATAGATATTTGAGATATCTTTCCAATTCCACCGTTTTGAGGTCAATCAAGATCCTACAGCAAACGTTATGCCCATTTTACTGGAGAGTGGTGTGTCTACCTCGAGAGAGGAAGCTGACGAGAGATGAATGAGTGTCGATCGACGGCGCAGCCTTAGTGTTGATCGATGGTAATCCCAGAATATATGCCCGACTTGTTTCAAGACCGACTAAAGCCCAGAAGCCACCACAAATTACCAGAATGTCCCTACATGACTTAAAACCCTATTTATGTGTTTCTATGCCATTGTGTAGGCAAAAAGAAAAAAAAGACATTCTTCTTTTATTCACATTGTTCATGGTTAGGAGAGAAGGGAGGAACTCTTTCAGAGTCCTCCTGGAAATCATTCGGTTTTATATTATATCTATTCTATTCATCTATGATTTATGTGACAAAGATCATTTATGAGTATATATTTTGTTCGGTTTAGGGTTTATTAATGCTATTGATGGATCATTTCTAGGGTGATTATTAGATCTATCAATAAAATTGTGTTTATTTCTTGTGTTCTAGAGTAGCTAACTAGAACCCTGATCATAGGATAGCTAAGCGCAAGCGAGAGCATGGTTACTACCAAAATTAATCATGTTGAGCTAGATTGCTAGAAAAAAACGATAGTTGATTTAGTTAATTTAGTGACCCTATCGAATTAGGTCATAAAGCTTGACTCAAGAGATCACTGATCGACGCAGGATCATTGCCATCGATCGCTAGTCATTTTGTGTCAATAAGCGAGAGCTGAGACATCGGACTTAGTCAATAGATTAGAGTCGCAGCGAGAGCTGGTTGTCTTTTACATTAGATATCGAGTTCTATGATTAATACCCTTAGCTTATATCCTCTATAATCCACTTGCCTGAAACCCTAGATCAAGCTATTTATTACTGTTGTTTACTAAAAAAGCAATCAATTATCTGCTATAGTTTATTTAATGCTTATTAATCTATTTGCCTAGTTTAATCGCGACTTTATTGAGTTTATTTGTGCCCATGTTCCCTGTGGATTCGATCCCTAAATACTACAATTTGACCTCTCTTGGCAAGAGTAGTTCGTAGGGTTAATTTGATAGAGTTTGCATTGAGATACATAAACCGCTCCTGTCAGAGCTGTGTCCAAATCAATCCGTCCAAGCGAGTCAGTTTCTTATAAGATCAAGTGGAGGTGATGTCCAGAGTTAGTTCAATTCCATGGGTTCAGTTCAGTCGACGTAACAGTTTGATACTCCGCCCGGAACTCCTAAGGAATCGTCCAACAGCTAGAGAAGGTTCGGCTCGAGTTGAGTTCAGCCCAGAACAGTATAAGGGGAGTTTCTGTCCAAGTCAAGATCAGTCCAATCCTGTCCATTCAAGACGTCAACATTGGGTTTTGGCCAAGTCCTCTCCGGTCAACTAGCTTCTTATTGGCATAGAACATTGTGAGCTGGTTTGTTTGAGTTACGCTTGGCACTTAGAGTTATTTTGTGAGTTGGTTTGCGAATCGGTCATTAATCAATGTTAGATTTGCAACATCGATCAACCTTGGTCATGTAACATCGGTCGACGCCGAGATAGGGTTGTCGATCGACGACAGTATTGTACTTCGACTCTCATAATGATCTGCTATAGATTATTCTCCTCTATATGCTCCAACAGCTCTATGTATCTCCATATATCTGGAAAACGTATCTGGATCTATAAAGACCTTAAAACATAGGCTAGACACACATAATAGACCCCAAATAGAGCCTATAACATAGCATAAAACTGGTAATAAATAGGCTATATCAGCTCCCCAGACTTAACCTCCTGCTTGTCCTCAAGCAAACAAGCCTGCGAAAGAGGTTTTGAAAAGCGAAAACTCACATATTGTCTACGTATAACTGTTACCTTACTCTATTCAGCCACATCCTATCAAGTCAATCACATGGAAACTTTATATACCATATCCTAGCATTGCAACCAATTTCATTCTACCAACAACTTAGCGAATACTAGTCTTACTCGCCCCTCTACTGATTTCATTTCTTTGCAAAAAATAAAAGTGCATGCTTTGCCTTTGGAGTATCGATCAAAAGGATATATGGACTCTTACCTCTGCAAGTATCTGAACACACAAGTTGTCTTATCTGATCCCTTTCCTATCTCTCTTCTCACTTCCTCTCAGTCAATGTCTCCCTTCTTTTGAGGGTACCATTTTATTTTATTTTTGATTGACTGAGAAATTTGGACATGTTTCCATGAAACAAGCCCTAATAGTTTTTGCCACCAGATCCTGTTCACTTCTTTTTGACATTTATCTCTTTCTAGGATCATATGAATCAATCTTTAATGGTTGTACCCACCAAATCCTGTTAGACTCCTTTTTTAATCTAAAGGGGAGAGAGGGGAATCAGAAGCACACAGACTTTTACCTTCCAGACTTGCAGAAGGAATCCGATCCAGTGTATACCAAATCCCAAAGCAAGTACATAATGTCAGGATTAGTGTTGGAAATCAGCTTTGGTTCCTTCAAACATTCTAAGAATGTGTGACATAGTGGGAGAATTATCCACTTCGATATCTCTAGCAATCTCTGCAAACAACCTTCTAAGAATGGTGTTAAAGTGTGGTTAATCAATAATAAATTTTGATCATAGTCCTCTTCTTCAATCAATAATGTTTTTTGAAAAACTTATATATATATAGTAAATAAAACTCAAAAACAATAAAATAGCGTTAGAGAACCTCCCCCAAACTTAAATTACATTATCCCGAGTATAATCCGCCCCGGATTGATTAGGAAAATTAAGTATAGAACTCGATACCTCTCTCTGTAAGAGAGTGTTGATCGATGGTAGGCGGGTATGGATAATCGATGGTCGCGATCCATTGTCGACCGATGGTGCCTTTATGGTGTCGATCGATGGTGATTTAAACAGCCTGTAAAAACGAAGTAATACTCGAAAGAAATAGTAGTATAAGTAAAACCTAAGTAAAAACTTACTAAAAGTGGGTTGCCTCCCGCTAAGTGCTTGGTTATAGTCTTTAGCTCGAAGTTTTGAACTTTCTGACTAGAATGGAGGTGGATCAACACTTGGAAACAAGTGTCTACATCTTCTTTGCTCTTCTAAAACCATGTACTAACGAAGCTTCGCATTGCTTCATCTCCTCTGGCTTTCTCGTTCTTTATGATCTCCTTAGTAACCTCAACTGAATGCATTCTCCTTTGTAAATTCTCAATATTGTGATGTAGCATTCTAAGTCTGGCAGCTGTAGTTTCTGATATATCCTCCAATTTCTGAAAATATCTTCTTTCATCAGGCTCTAAGAAAAATCAATCCCATTGAACCTTTCTTCTAATTGTTTTTCTGCTTGCGCACTTCTGTCTATCGAAATCAGTATCGATCAATGGCATGATGTTGCCGTTGATCGATGGTCGCTCTATCTGGTCCACTCGGATGCTGTCTATGAAAAGTATCCAAATCTTGCTTCATCTCATCCATGCGTGTAGTAAATCCGGTGAGGCACTGTCTATTGGATAGTAGACATCATCAAGCCTCCTTTTAGGAATCGTCTAATGTCCTCTCCTTTAGCTGTGGAGATCTCATTCACAATATCGTCAATCTCTTCTTTGATGTATGTCTTTGGTTTCTTCTTAGACATACGATCTTTGATGCATGTTCAGGTAAACATATGTAGATGTACTAGAACATAGTAGCTCTCTATAGAACTGCCTCTGATATCTTCTTCTTTCACATTAACAACTCTTTCGTCTAGATCTCGTGCATTACAATTCTCATCTCTGTAGATGCCATACTCATATTTCGTTTCCCAAAAAAAATTCTTCTACCATCAGCATCAAAAGCTCACGTTCCATACTTTATGCGACGTATATCAGTAGGGATCTCTCCAACTAATCGGTCATGGAGTTTATGAAGTAAATGGGTTAGATGTACATAACTCGTGGACTCCTGGAACAGTGGTATTGATCGATGAATTTTTCGTGTTGTCGGTCTATGGTTGAGTTTAGATTGGCTCGTGCTTCTGCTCCTTGTTGTTGATCGATGCTAGTACCGGTGCGTCGATCGATGGCTGTTGTGGTTGTCTAAATAAATTCCCTGTTCATTCAGCCATAATAAGGGAGTCTTATACATCCTCCTTAGGTAGAGTTAGAAATCTCCCATAAAGATCTTGTGCACGTCCTTCTGTATCTCTGAAAGTTCCAAACTCATCTAGTCTGAGATAACCATCTTCTGTATATTCTGCTCCAAGTAAATGTTCTGGTTTTCGTTTGATGTCGTTCGATGGCCAAGATATGCCTATTAATGATGCTGGATTACCCACTCTCGTGCTCATTACCCAGCCATCTTCTTCTTCCAGTGCCAGGATGCGAGACTCAATCATCTCTTCCTCTTTGTTATAAGCATTGTATTCTTCATAAGCTCTACCGTATCCTTGGTAAGCCGGATTGGTGTCGATCAATGGCGTATGTGGACAGTCGAGCGATGCACGATAATCAGACTGGTGACCAAAAAGGTTCCCAGCTCTATTAGCCATTGCAAGTATGTCTGCCACATCTTCCTTTGTGACATGTAGAATTCTGCCATCCATAGCTCTTGCATTACCATCTGGATATCCCATAATACCAAACTCATCTGGTTGTAGATAACCATATTCCCTTTCGCGTTCTGCAGCTGAATCACATTCATTTTCTGCTTCGTTCTGAGTATCAATCGATGGTGTATGGTTGTCGTCGATCGATGTCGATTTCCCAGGTTAATGGGAAACATGAAAAAATCCAGCCTCTTTGACGTGGGTGTTTTTTATGTTGTAATAGGGTATAAATATCTTAAAAAACAACTGTCAAATTAACCCTTAATCCTAACACAAAAAATAATACTCTTGTCAAGAGAGATCAGGTGTAGTACTTAGGGATCGAATCCATAAAGAACAATGGCACACAATAGATTTCTTATTTCATAAGACTAATCTAGGTAACTATATATATTGGTAGCAACTAATCAGGTCAAAGAAATATTTCTTATTAGAAGGTATAGATGCAGTATGGAAATATGCTAATAATGCAAATATGGAAATATGCTATTAATGCACATATGGAAATATGCTAATAATGCAAATACAGAAAGATGCTAATAATGCAACTAGATTCAAATCTAGAAATGCTAGATCTAGGGTTCCAGGCAAGTGGATTATAGTAGATAGTAGATAGAAGTTAAGGGTATTTAATCATGAAACTTGAAATCTAATGTAAAAACACCAGCTCTGGCATACGCGTCGATTCTATTGACTAAGTCCAATGTCTCAGCTCTCTCTTGTTGACACGGAATGACCATCGATCGATGGCAATGATCCTGCGTCGATCGATGGTTTCTTGAGTCAAGTGTTATGACCTAATTTGATAAGTTCACTAGATTAACTAAATCAACTCTTGTTTGTTTTTAGCAACCAAGCTCAACATAATAGATTCCGGTAGTAGACCATGCTCTTGCTTGTGCTTAACTATCCTATTATCAGGGTTCTTGTTAGTTACTCTAGAACACAAGCAATAAACACAATTCTATTAATAGATCTAATAATGACCATAACAATTTATTGTTTGGCTAATTCATCAGTACCATTAATAAAACCCTAAATCTAGTTGGTAACTACTCAGACATAATTTAAGTAAGAATAATAATCCAAATAAAATGCATAGATGAAATACAATGGTTTCAATACAAATCTCCCTTAGGAGTTATGAATGTTCTCCGTAAATAAATCCTAAAACTATGGTGAGGTGGTGCACACTTAGCCCCCTCACACAAACACTTTCTGCACCTTGCCACCAGAAACCCATCACACTTAATTTGGTGCAACACATAAAGTATAAATATAAAACCCTAATGTCTAGGTCAAAACTCATCCAAAGGTAATCTTGTAATCTTGTGGCATGTCTGTACTTAGGCTTGAAAGTCAGCTGTCTGCGAACTTGACATCGATCGATGGCAGATGTGCAACATTGATAGATCTTGGTCATGTAACATTAGTCGACGCCTACATTGTATCGTCGATCGATGGTAATCTTGTCCTTCGATCGATGGTATTGGACTGCAGTATCAGATGGCTTTGGACACATCTAGTGAAGGAAATTTCAGCACTAGGAGCCCTGAAATCAACTCCAACAATAAGCAAGGAGAATATTGAAGAGGTAAAAGAAAATCTGGATAGTGTTCAGAATTTTTCAGAAAACAAGTCACTTTTGCAGAGGTAGAAGCGTTAGAGTCTAGAGACGATGAGAATGAGGAAGAGGATGTGAACTACATTGATGAGAATTGTTTCTAGAGACAAGGGAATCCACAATTTCGGCAGGAATTCTTATGGTGCTGGCAAAAGAGTAACTTTAATCAGAGTTCACAGCGAAAGCCGTTCAACAAAGACAAAACATATGGATCTTCCTACTACAAAAATCCTCCTCCAAAAACTCAGGGAAGAAAGATTGAAACAATGGTTTATAGAGTCTTAGAGGGACAGCAGAAGATGACTGTGGATTTCAACGGAAAGATAGATGGTCTGTACCTCAACCTCAACACCAAGTTCGAAAACCTTAGCACCCTGTGAAGA
Organism: Moricandia arvensis; assembly: GCA_905132765.1. Lineage (NCBI taxonomy): Eukaryota > Viridiplantae > Streptophyta > Magnoliopsida > Brassicales > Brassicaceae > Moricandia > Moricandia arvensis. The sequence goes on along the minus strand of CAJHQP010006559.1, from coordinate 14,261 downwards.
AGTTGGAGAATTAAGTGATGCAAAAAAGTGAGACCATTCGAACACATGAGGGCCTGATTAAGGAGAAGATGGAGACTGGGAAAAGGCACCACGTCAATGCATTAATTGATGAGGATTTCTGGCAAGATGTGAAACCCCAAGACAGCAACTTTCGTGTGGAAAATTCTATATCATTTGGCAATTCCCATCCGCATCGATCAACGCAAGGCTACAAGCATCGACCGACGGTGAAACCTAAAGAATCGAGAGCCTGATGCAAATCAACTAACATTGATCGACACGACGCTCACGATCTCGATCGACATAGAGACGAAGCAATCAATCGACACTACATGCCTGTCATCGATCGACAGCATGGAAACCCAGTCTGATTACCCAACCTCAACGCAAGTCTGAGTGTGTGTCCAAGAACAACAATTTCAGAACATAATACATACACGTCTGAATCTACAGTTCTTGATAGTGAAGACGAGGGACACTTAAAGAGGAGGCAAATATCCCAAAACATCTAGGCAGAGAAGTCAATGAAAAAGAGATGGATGGCTTTGCTAAAAGAGTTTTTAAAACTCCTTTAGATATATCTTTTGATGAAGCTTATTATACTCACAGATTGTGGATGTTTTTCAGGGAGACAAGGGAAACAGATGATGACATAGAACCCATGTTCAGTCACCTCAGAGAGAAGATGAAACAGAGAACCTATTTAAAAATGAAAAGTGATCGAGGGAAGTTTGTGATTTCATGTTTCATCAAAGGAAACAAATTCCCTAACGCCCTCTGCGACACTGGATCTTCAAGTGAGCATTATGCCAAAGTCTATGGCAGAGGATCTGAACCTAACAGTGTAACTTAACCACCCCAAGCCGGAAATCTTGGAAAAACACGTTGAAAATTCTAAGTAAAGATCTTTATAAACTTCCCAAACATTACCCATGTTCAAAATACCTTGCCCCCGATGGTCTTCATCATCCCGTGCTCTGGTCCACACATCAACCTTACCTGCATCCGCAAAAGGAGGCATGAGTATACAAAATTACTCAGTGTGGACGCTCAAAACTGCCAACATGCAACTCAATAATCAAGCAATCAAATTCCATATTCCATTCTAACAACCTAGCATTTCCAATCTATCAACCTAGCAATTCGTTTCTATCATTTCTTACTTAGCCAATTTTCTTTCCTATTACTTATTCGTTTTCATGCATTCAAAAACTAACAACCTAACATCCGGTTCTATCATTCCATTACATTAGCATTTCCTAACATTCTGACCCTAAGGTCCATCAACCTGCAGCCATAGCTGAACCTGCGGCCGTACGGCCGAAGCCAAACATGCGGCCGAAGCCAAACCTGCGGCTGTAGCCAAACCTGCGGCCGGAGCCAAACCTGCGACACATCGGTCCATTACGGCCGTAGCCAACCTGCGACCCGAAGGTCCATTACGGTCGTTGCCAACCTGTGACCCAAACGTCCATAACGGCCGAAGCCAACATACACGGCCCGAAGCCAAAACATGATCGTAACATATTTTTACGGCCCGAAGCCAAAACATATTTTATTTTCTTAGCTTAATCACTTTCTTCTAATCTCCTACTTTCCTTAGTTACTTCAATTCTCAATCCGTTAAACATTTTCAACCTAACATTCCAATTCATGTCGGATCAAATCTAAGTATTTCAGGTAAACATCTCAATTAAATATAACATCATTTCACGCAATCTATCATGCAAATATCCTATGAATGTATGAACATTCTTCGATCCTTTTAGAACTATCTCGAAGAACCGAAGAACAAACTTTCCATAAAACAATTCCTCTAACGCATCATCTTCATCCTAACAATCTAACTATAATAAAATATTAACTATTAAGTTTCCACGAACCACGCCCTCACCTCGGGTCGATCTTAAAGATCGGAAGACTCTGAACTTCATGCGTTTCCTGGCGAAGACTCCGAGGATTCCTCCTTGTTCGATCCTTCTTCTCAAATCTTCTCTCTGAACTCGTTCATGCTCTGGCTTCTCTCTAATTCTTGTTTATAAGTTCCGTGAGAAATGAAGGCTTGAGGTCTCCCTTTTATACTTCTTTCAGTACTTGCTCACCAAGCAGGCGATTAAGTGTTGTTTCCATATTTAGCATTGGTTAAACTTATCATCAATGGCTCTCGGAATATCTATGCTTATTGCCTTATGTGACTCCCGTAGACCTGACCTTTTTTTGTATAATCTCGTGTGTGTACCTGATCAAATTTGCCTTACTTGGAACCCGCATTCTCCAACAGCCAAACTTTCCATAGTTAAACTGGCAGTCTATAATTCCCTTGATTAGACTTTGATCGCTCTATGTGTTTACGAACATCTGACACTTAGTCAAAAATGTGGCTCATTCTTCCAACCCTCATGAATACAAGTGTTTCCACACTTAGAAAAATATGCTCCTTGTACAAACTAAACCTGTCACGATTTATTTCCTTCGAATTTAAAAATACTCTGGAGCGGGTCGTTGCAGGAACCCTCCAACGATTCGTTCACATTTGTGGCTGCTCAAAAGTAAACTCAGGAGGGATGTAAAAGATGTTCCACTACAAATCAACAACACCCTAGTCCCAGTAGATTTTCATGTAATGGACATCAGGATAGATTGGAACTCTTCGTTACTACTTGGGAGAGCATTCATGGCTACCGTGGGTGGCCATATGCGACATGCAGTTAAAACATGTTGTATCTATCTCTAATTGATAAAATTATCTTTTATGAACCTGTTAAAAATAAGAAAAAGGCTACCTGATCGAATTATGTAATATGCGCAGCTTGTGGCCACATATTTCTGCGACTACGAGTGTAATGAAGAATCAGTAGAAGAAGCATCGATCGACACCCAACATTAGCATCGATCAACAGTCCTGCAGATCAACAATCGATCGACACGTACCCTTCAACATCGATCTGACACCCATACCCCAGAAACGATCCACACCCACCATGCTGATTATGATTACAACCTAGCCCACCTCGAATACGATAAACATTACAGAGAAGAAGAGATGATCGAAGTACCGAGGGCTTTTTATGGAAGAGGCTGGAGTTTTCATGTTTCCAATTAACCAGGGAAATCGACATCGATCGACGGCAAACCATACGCCATCGATCGATACTGAGCGCGAATCAGACACCGAACATGATTCAGCAGAAGAACACGACAGAAAAGCTGGTTATCTACAACCAGATGAATTCAGTATTATGAGAGATCCAGATGGTCACACAAGAGCTATGGATTGAAGAAGTCTAAACGTCACGAAGGAGGATGTAGCAAGTATACTTGCAATGGCCAATTGAGCTGGAAACCTTTTTGGGCACCGGTCTGATTATCAAGAATCGATGCATGCCAAGGATACGGTGAATCCTACGAATAGTGTGACTCAAATTACGATGAGGATGAAGATGGCTGGGTAATGAACACGAGAATAGGCAATCCAGCATTAACAATCGGTGTATCTTGGCCATCAAAAGACATCAAACGTAAACCAGATCCTTCACTTGAACCAGAAGAAAAAGAAGTTGGTTACCATAGACCAGATGAGTTTGGAATTTTCAGAGATGTAGAAGGACGTGCACGAGGTATTTATGGGAGAATTCTAACTCTACCAAAGAAAGATGTAGTAGACGCCCTTCTAATGGTTGGACGATCAAGAAATTTCTTTGGACAACCGCAACAGACACCGATCGATGCACAGGTACCAACAGCGATCGACAACGAGGAACAGAAGCACGAACATACAGCAGAGCAGAGATTGGTGATATTGTGCATGAGATCCTACAAAGCTCAAGATTTGTCACTAGATTATTTCAACATGAGGCTTGATGATGTCTATTATCCTATTGATGGATGCCTTACGAAGTTGACTACACGCATGGATAAGATGAAGCAAGACATGGATACTTTTCAAAGACAGCATGCGAGTAGACTGGATGGAGTGACATCGATCAACGGCAACCTTATGCAATCGATCGATTACTAAATTCAACAGACAGAAGTTCGCAGCAGAACACTACTTAGAAGAAAGTTTCTCTAATATTGCTTTTTCTCAGTGCCTAATGAAGGAAGATGTTTCTCAGAACTAGAGGAAATGTCAGACACAACAGCTGCCAGACTTAGAATGCTCTAGTGAAATATTGAAAATCTAATACAAATGAAGTTTTTGGGTTGCTAAGGATATCATAAAGAATGAGAAAATCATAGGAAATGAATCAATCAGAAACTTCATTTGTATATGGTTTAGAAGAGCAACGAAGATGTCGCCACTTGTTTTCCGAGTGTTGATCAACCTCCTTTCTAGTCAAGCATTCACAATGTCGAGCTTAAGAATCTAACTATGCACTGAGTGGGAGGCAACCCACTGTTTATTTAGTTTTAATTAATTTTTATTTTTCATTTATTACTAATTTTTGTATTTATTTATTTCAGATTAAAAAGAAAAAAAAATCCGAGGAAGACAATCTGCATAGAGCATCGACCGACACTTGATCAATGCCGATAGACGGAATAACCACCGCATCGATGGACATGCACTTAACTGTGTCGATCGACGGTCACCAACAGCGAGCAGGTGTATCAGTTTTTTTTCTACAATTAGTCCATATGATTTACTTCTTCTCCAATCTCAGACTGTATAACACTGACGATAGTGTTGTTTAAGTGTCGGGGAGGTATTACTAATATTGTGTTTTATTTTGAGTTTTATAAGAAATAGTAACTTACAGGTCTAGCATCAATCAACACCCATATCCGACCATCGATAGACACTCTCTTACAGAGAGAGGTGTCGAGTTTTATACTTAAGTTAATTACTTATGATTTAATTTTCTAACCAATCGGGGGCGGATTACACTGGGGACAGTGTCATTTTAAGACTGGGGGAGGTTCGCTAATGCTATTTGATTGTTTTTTTGTGTTATTTATATCTATATAGGTTTTGTCAAAAAAAAATTATTCAGTAAAGAAGAGGACTATGATCAAGATTTATTATTGACTAACCATGATATAAGCACCATTCTTAGAAGGAGAGATTACTAGAGATACCAAAGTGGATCATCATGCCACTATATCACACTCGCTTAGAAATTTTGGAGGAACCAAAACGAATTTCCAACACTAATCCCGACATTATTGCTTGCTTTGGGATTTAGTATACATTGGATCCGATTCCTTCTGCAAGTCTGGAAGGTAAAATTTTGTGTGCTTCTGATTCCCCTCTCTCTCTCTCTCCTTCAGGTTAAAAAGGAGTCCAACAATTAGGGCTTGATTCATATGATCCTAGAAAGAGATAAAGGTCAAAAAGATGTGAACAGGATCTGGTGACAAAAACCATTAGGGCTTGATTCATGGAAGCCTTTCCAAATATCTCAGTCAATTAAAAAAATAAAATGATACCCTTAAAACAAGGGAGACATTGACTGAGAAAAAGTGAGAAGAGAGAGAGGAAAGGAATCAGATAAGGCTGCTATGTGTTTCAGATACTTGCAGAGGTAAGAGTCCATGTGTCCCTTGATCGATACTCCCAAGGTAAAGCCTACACTTTTATTTTATGCAAAGAAAGAAATCAGTAGAGGGGCGAGTCAAACTAGTATTCCGCAAAGTTGTTGGTAGAATGATTTGGTTGTTATACTAGGATATGGTATATAAAGTTTCTCTGTGATTGGCTTGATAGGATGTGATTACAATAAAGCAAGGTGACAATTATACTTAGAAAATATGTGAGTCTTCGCTTTTGAAAACATCTTTCACATGCGTGTTTGCTTGAGAACAAGCAAAAGGTTAAGTCTGGGAGAGTTGATATAGCCTATTTATTACCAGTTTTAGACCATGTTATAGACTCTATTTAGGGTCTGTTATTTGTGTCTAGGCTATGTTTTGAGGTCTTTAAAGGTCAAGGTATGTTTTGGAGATATATGGAGATACTTGGAGCTTTTGGAGCCTTTGGAGAGGAATAATCCGTAGCTGATAATTGAAGAGAGTTTAAGTACGAGATTACCATCGATCGAGGATTCAACGTAGGCATCGACCGATGTTACATGACCAAGATCTATTGATGTTGCACATCTGCCATCGATCGATGTCCAGTTCGCAGACAGCCGACTTTCAAGCCCAAGTTAGAGACATGACACAAGATTACAAGATTACCCTTGGATGAGTTTTGACCTAGATTTTAGGGTTTTATATGTATACTTTATGTATTGCACCAGAAGCGGTGTGCTTGTGAGTGTGCTAGTACTAGGGTGGTAAGTGTCTAAGTGTGCTTTGAAACCCCAATATTTTGTTTATGCATTTTATTCAGATTAATATTCTTACTTCAAATATGTCTGAGTAGTTATCAACTAGGTTTAGTGTTTAGCAATGGTACTGATGGATTAACCAAACAATAGAATTGTTAAGGTCATTATTAGATCAATTAATTGAATTGTGTTTATTGCTTGTGTTCTAGAGTAGCTTACTAGAAACCTGATAATAGGATAGTTAGGCGCAAGCGAGAGGATGGTCTACTACTGGAAATATTCTGTTGAGCTTAGGTTGCTAGAAACAAACGAGAGTTGATTTAGAAAATCTTGTGAACTTATCGAATTATGGCATAACGCTTGACTCAAGAAACCATCGATCGACGCAGGATCATTGCCATCGATCGATGGTCATTCTTTGTCAACAAGCGAGAGCTGAGACAGTGGACTTAGTCAGTAGATTAGGCGCATATACGAGAGTTGGTGTCTTTTACATTAGATTTCGATTTCTATGATTAAATAACTTTAACTTCTATCTACTATAATCAACTTGCCTTTAACCCTAGATCTAACATATTTCCATATTTATATTATTAACATATTTCCATATTTACATTATTAGAATATTTCCATATTTACATTACTAGCATATTTCATATTACATTTACTAGCATATTTTCATATTTACATTACTAGCATATTTCCAAATTGCATCTATACCTTCTAATGAGGAATATTTCCTTGACATGATTACTTGCTACCGATATATTTATAGTTACCTAGCTTAGCCTTTAGAAATAAGAAATTATTGTGTACCATTGTTCTCTTGTGGATTCGATCCCTAAGTACTACACCTGATCTCTCTTGACAAGAATATTATTGTTTTGTGTATTAGGATTAAGGGTTAAGTTGACAGTTGTTTGTTTAGGATATTATTATCCTATAAAACATAAAAAAAACACCCACGTCAGACCTATTCGATCCAGCGACGATGCAAAGTGAAAACATCTTTCACACAAGATGTAATGTTGAGAAAAAGGTATGTAGCTTGATCATAGATGGTGGTTCTTGTACTAACGTGGCTATCAAGTATCTTCTTGATAAGCTAGTTTGGTCAAGACTTCACATCCTCGTCCATACCGACCTCAAATGGCTCACTGATAAAACGAGCTTAAGATAGCCGAGCAAGTGGTGATATCCTTTAGTATTGGCAAGTACCATGATCAAATTAAGTGTGATGTGGTGCCCATGCAAGCCGACCATCTACTCCGAGGTATACCGTGGCAGTTCGACATGGAAACCATTCCCCACGGCCGAACCAATGTCTACAGCTTTAACCACAACAACAAGAAAACACACCCTACCACCTCTCAGCCCCCAGGAGGTCCATGACATGCAGAAGGCAATGTCCCGGACCCACAAGGTAAGTTAAACTATCCTTTATATTACTTCTGGTCAAGTGATTAAGTCTTTATATCATGAGACGCAGGTGCCTACTAATGATCTTTAAGGAAGGATGCTTTGAAGGAATTGAGGTTCAGGAGTTACCAGCTGAGCTACATGACCTTTATGGAGAGGTACAAGGATGTCTTCCCAGAAGAGATTCCATCCGGCGTACCCCGAATCCGTGGCATAGAACACCAGATTGATCTTGTACCAGGCGCACCCCTACCCAACCGACCTGCCTACTGTTGTAACCCTGAGGAAGCAAAGGAACTGAAAAAACAGGTCCATGACCTCATGGACAAGGGCTACATCTGTGAGAGCCATAGTCCTTGTGCAGTCCCGGTCCTATTCGTGCCCAAGAAGGAGGGATCATGGCGCATGTGTGTGGACTGCCGAGCCATCAAAACATAACCATCAGTACCGGTATCCCATACTCGATTAGATGATATGTTGGATGAAATAAGTGGGTCTACTGTGTTTTCTAAGATGATCCAGGAGGGAATACCACCAAGTTCGTATGAAGAAGGAGACGAGTGCAAGACTGGTTTCCAAACCAAGCAAGGCTTGTATGAGTTGTTAGTGATGCCCTTTGGTCTCACCAATGCCCCGAGAACTTTCATGCGACTCAATGAACTAGGTTCTAAGGACCCTACATCAGTAAGTTTGTGGTCGTGTACTGTGATGACATACTGATCTATAGTCATAGCTTACCTGAACATGTTGGTCATTTTAGAACAGGTGCTGAAAGCTTTGAGAACAAATTGACTATATGCTAATCTTTAAGAAATGTGTGTGTTTGCACTGACCAAGTCGTGTTTTTTAGGGCTTTGTTGTGAAGTTAACAGGGACTGAAGGTCGACGAGGAGAAGATCAAGGCGATACAAGACTGGCCCACACCACCACCATAGGACATGTCCGCAGATTCCTCGGTCTAGCAGCTTCTATCAATGTTTTGTCAAGGATTTCAGTAATATTTCTGCGCCTATGACCTCTGTCATCAAGAAAAATGTATCCCTTACTTGGGGTACAGCCCAAGAAGATTTCTTCAACAAGCTTATATATAGTATGACTCATGCACCATTCCTTACTCTTCTTAACTTCGATAAAACTTTTGAGATTGAATGTGATGCATCAGGTTCAGGCATAGGAGCTGTACTTATGCAGGGAGGCAGATAGTGGCCTACTTTAGTGAGAAATTGATGGAGCTGCCCTCAATTCCCGACCTATGACAAAGAGCTATATGCTCTAGTAAGATCCCTGAAACTTGGCAACATTATCTTTTGTCTAAAGAGTTTTATTATCCATACAATCATGGGAGACACTTAAGCATCTAAGAGGTCAGAACACGCTCAGAGGAGACATGCCAAATGGTTGGAATTTGTGGGAACTTTCCTTATTGATCTAGTACAAGAAGGCAAAGAGAATATGGTGGCTGATGCCTTGTCTAGGCGATACACTCTCATCTCGACCATGGAAACTAAGATCATGGTTTGAATTTATTAAGGATTCCTTATGCTTACTGACCTTAATTTTCCAAGAAGTTTTCAGGACACTACACAACGGGCATTCGCGTCCTTACTACCAGCATTACGGATTTCTGTTCAAGGAAAAGAAATTATGCATTCGCAAAGGTTCTATGAGGGAATTTCTGGTCCGGGGGCCATGGTGGCGCCTCATGGGACATCTTGGTCGAGACAAAATTTAAGTGTCCTCACCGACCATTTCTTTCGCCGAACATGAAAAGGGATGTTGAGACCTTATGCTCCAAATGCATGTCTGCCTTCAGACAAAATCCAGGTCACATCTATGGTTTACCTATTCTAACCACCATGGGTAGATATTTCTATGGACTTTGTGCTGGGGTACCCAAGATAAACACAAGACTCCATTTTTGTAGTGTGGATAGTTCTAAAGATGGCCCATTTCATAGCATGCAACAAGACCAAATGATGCTACTCAGACGCGCCATACATTCTTCAAAAAGTGGTCCACCTACATGGTGTCAGACCATTGTGTCCCGACGAACTCCAAGTTCTCAGACATTTCTGGAGACATCTGTGGGGTAATATTGGTACCAATCTGCTGTTCTCGACACTTTGTCACTAGACCGATGGCAAACAGAGGTAGTGAACCGTACACTTCTCAGCTATTGAGAGCTATGGTCGGTAAGACTTAAGGAACTGGTTATCATGTTTACATTATCGTGTGCTTATAACCATGCTAGGCACCTTTTACTAACCTCTCTCATCTTGAAGTTGTTTATGGATTCCAGCCAGAAATTCCCATGAACCTTTCTTGACTTCCAAGCTATGTACGCAGCCGAGATGGTGCAGTCAAGGCCGAGTTTGTCCAGAACATGCACCAAAAGCAAGAGATGCTTGATCCAAGGCGGCAAGGTCAGAGCCGGCTTGACAAAAACAGAAAGAGGTGTTGTTCAAACCAGACGATTTGGTGTGTTGCTCATGAGGCTGAGAAGTTCCCATTAGAGAGGAATCCAAACTAGCACGTGGACTGGTCCATTCCGGGTCCGTGAGAAGATCAATGACAATATTTACAAGCTTAAGCTTCAGGTTAGTTTAAGATTTCCCCCATGTTCAATCTACTGATTTTCCCATCCTTGCAGATGAAGCGTCTGAGGCAAACCTTTCCAAGGGGGAGGAATGATGCGGCCATCCAGTAGAGGTTCCCATCTCAGACATGGACCGACCACCTGGAATGGAGCCAAGACCATCATAGCTAGTTTCTCCAAAGCTATCCAAGAGATCCTATTCAAGAGGGGCAAAAACAATTGATGATGAAGAGATGGTCAATTAAGATTCAAGATCAACCGTGTCCAAGAGGTTCAAGGTCAAACGGTCCAGTTCAATTCAGTCACTCGCCCAGAACGAACACTGCTACTCATCTCCATTGCAATCTCGGTCAAAACCAACCTCAATTCAATCCAGTTCTGAGTAACCCAATTATACATAAAGGTACAGCAGGTAAGATTTCAATTGATTTCTACCGTTTATTGTTTTTTGTTTGTGGTCTCTTAGTTATGTTTATTTACGAGTTTTAGAACTTATGGCAAATTGTTTAGTCCTTTTCCTTATTTTTGAGTCCAATAATAAAGGAAATTGTTACCTTTATTTAGAGTCTAAGAGTCGCGCTCTTTATGGTTAGGCCTTTAGCATTGAACTTCATTTTGTTTTGCTTCAATTCCCCTAGAAGGGAAAACCACATGTACTATATAAACCCTTATAAGTGTCTTGTATCCCTTATGAAATATATGAGTCATTTACCCTAGAAAAGAAAACCTATCTCTCTCTAGTTCCTGCATGAGAAGCCAGTCTAGAAGGAGGCCATATCTTATCAATTCTCCCATCACAACTTGTGCGATTCTTCACACATTCCATCATCGATTCTGCTTGGGAGAGATACACATCCCAAGAAAGACGAATCCCATCATCACTTCATCATCCATCCACTGTTTTTGTTGAGAGAGACACTCGTCCAGAACAAGGATCCAATCGCTACATCTTTCTATCCATTCTATTTGTTAGTTTTCATATCGCATATCACTTAGATCTCACTTGAATCTTAAACCAAAAACCCTATAAATTTTCACTTTGTCTCATATCATTCTTCATATAGTTATCCTTTTTTCTTCATTTATAAACTCATAAAACCTCATAAAAAGGTTGATTATTTGTTTCAGGGACAATCGCACATTCGTATCCAACCATCCTCATCGTACCTCCATCCATCCCTAGACATCGATAAACTTAACCTCAGTACCACCAACTTATAATCTGAATCCCAGTCTGTAACAAAAATGTGGAGGCCCTTAGGTTAGAAACTCAAAAAATAGACCAAGAGAATCCCTACAAGAACCGAGAGCCAACACTGACTACACCTCGCCTCACACCGCGCCAAAGTCATACCAGAGGAGCGCCACCGCCGTCCACCTCGCGGAGCCCAAGCCGTTGTTTGTGAAACCCTAGCCGTCGTTGCTTCACTTGTGGAGTGTAACATCTAAAGATCTAAGACATTGTGTTCCTTGATAACACTTTGAGATCTAGTTGTTGATGTGTTGATGTGACAGAGAACACGTATGATGTGTTTGAGATACGTAGTGATGTAAAGACAAAACAAGTTGTGTGTGAGATAAAAGTGATTTGATAGAATGGAAGTGATGTGAATGGGATCATGTAAAAGTGTAAAGAGTATGGTTGTTGTGTGTGATGTGGCACGAGAACGAGTATGGACGTGGGGGAAGCGGGAACCTGGAATGTGGGTGTGGCACCTGGTAGAATTGAGTCATGCCGAGTCTGGGATAGAGTGACTATGGGACCGGAGAACGGACAATGCATGATGAGCAAAGAAGCGTGACGGTAGTCACATAGGATGCTACGGATCGTATCCGTATTGCGCGCCGTAGGAACTCACAGAAAGGGGACTCGTAGTGAATACTCTCGACGTGCGGTGGTCCTAGCGGTCCGAGGTGCTTGTTTACTCTTCGCATGCTAGTCATATTAGCTGGTGAATGTGTGTTGTTGTGTATGTCTGATATGATTCGTAGTTCCTAGAACTATACCTCACTAGTAATCCAAAAATATACCCTACTCTTTTGCAGTACAACGAGATGGTCGAGGAGTAGAGTCTGGTGGTGTCATCTTTGGTTTTAGTATATTTAAGTTATTTGCCGAATTCAAAGACATATACTTTCATGTCCGTTGTTGAGTTAGTCATGTAGACATGATTTATTGAGATAAGAGATTTTGACCTGAATGACAAATGTGCGTAAGGTTGTGTGTGTTGTACGGTTCTGGACTCGATCTTAAAATTTGTATTAAAGCCAGGTAACCATCGGCACTGACCGGTGATGGGTAGATTAGAGATATGCTGTTCTAATCAGATTTTAAAAGGTTTCAAACGTTCTTGGTTGGGTTTTGGAAACTAGAACTTAACGGACACCGCTTGGTAGACATTCTGCACCCTCGACGAGCTGCTTGTGACCTTTGAAAATCTTACCCAGACTGACGTCTCTCATTGTGACAGATGCTCGAGAACACCAGATTCCCAGAGACGACACTGGCTCATTGACCACTGCTGAATGAGCAGTCAACCGTGCCGCGAGATCGATCCCGAGCTGCGATAGTAGTACAACAGATCGAGACTGTGATAACTCAAAGTGAGTAACAAGCAGCTGCGAGAACCCCGTTGATGGGGTCGCAATGAGAATGCTGCCTTAGGAGGAGGAACTACGTTGATACCGATGAGGCCTTGGGACAGTTACATGAAGATGAGGTGCATCACAATGGAACAGTAAAACCACCACAGGAGCTCCTGCAAACCTACGGTGGAAGCACACCGTGTTGTGATGGTTCCTACTGGGACATGTTGAGCACACATGATAGATATGCAGATGAGGCTTTTCGATGGAAAGCCGATGCCATTGCTGCGATAAACTGGAGGATGAGGCTGAGAGAAACTTCAACTAATCAGATGCTCACGGGCCGCTCGAAAGGACTAGCGGTGTGGCACCGCTCAAGAAAGACGCCTGTGTGATGGAGAGAGGTTGTAAGATGGAGTCGAGCGAGATGAGAATGACTTTGGAAGATTCCTAGAGCTGTTCCACAAGAGGTTTTCCTAGGAAGCACAGACCGGATGAAAAGGGCAGTCTCAGACATTAGCAGACGGAATGTGAGAGTATGGTGAGGAGTTAACGTCTATGGAGATTCATCGAGCACCATCTGGAAGACAGGAGTTGAGCCGCCGGTCAAGCAAGGAATGCCGAATTAAATGAAGAACACTACAATATCTGGAGCTACCAGATAAGTATCGATGAAATAATCAAGAATATCTGCAGAGAGGAGTGTGGAATTAGAAAGAGCACGTAGACAAGGCGACAGACCGTAATGCAAAGAGAACTCACCATGTGGCCAATGCGTGGCGGTGTTCAGGCACGTCGAGCCTGCATGAAATGCGGAGGAATCACACCGAGACTGCTGCGAGCGCGAGAGGCGGCGGCAGGAGGTGCGCACCATTCTGCGGCCATGCAAGGGCACATACGAGTTCTTTGGTACGACCCAGTCCCGAGTATTTTTCTAGCAGTGATGAAGTATTAAGATCGTGGAGGCTAGGCAGAATGCGATCGTGGAAGAGGTTCTTGTAAGAGAGCAAAATATTCTAAGTGTTGAAACACACTTTTATTCGTCAAGAATGGAATAAGAATTCAATTTGCTCTAAGCTATCAAATTGTCTTGCAACTAAGTATTATTAACTGAGACTAAATGACGATACATAATCATAAACGATCGACATATAGGCGAGGTATCTGAGGGACGTGGAGTCAATTATGAAAAGTTCGTCCTTCGAGAATACGGGTTCCAGTAAGCTAGTGACTAGTCATCATGTCGGATTATACGAAAGAAGGTCGGTTTGCTGAGAGTCATATAATGGAAAATTGTATAGATGTAGAACAGTCAAGCTTTAAGGAAAGTTTCGACCGAGCGATTAAGGAAATGCAACTCGCACTTAATGCAGCCGGCTTGGTGCAGC
>CAJHQP010006558.1:0-37453 GCA_905132765.1 Moricandia arvensis | reverse complement strand
GATAAGCGTCGAAAAGATTTTGAGTTTCAGGTGGGTGAATTAGTGTACTTGAAGATGAGGACATTTCAGAAGGGATCTAAGACTCGGAAGATGAAGAAGTTTAAAATGAGATATATGGGACCGTACCCCATTGTGGAGCGGATTGGAGCAGTGACCTATAGATTGCAGTTATTAGTGGAGTTGTCAGATTTCCTTGATGTGTTCCATCTGTCAGTATTGAGGAAGGTCATGAGAGAGCCATAGCTCATTTTGTAGCAGCAACCACGTGAGCTCGGTAAAAATTTGTCTGCACCTATTCAGCTAGTTGAGATTTTGGATCAGCAAGTAAAAGCGGTGCAGGGGATGATGACCATGATGGTCAAGGTTCGTTGGGAGAGAGATCGGATCCATGAGGAGACTTGGGAGACTGAGACTCAGATGAGAATGGATTATTGCAGAGATTTTTCAGGATGATACTTGACTATAGGTTCAGGATTTAAATTCGGGGACAAATTCCTTGTTAGTGTGAAAAAATTGTAACGACCCAAATTTCGTCCCAAATAATTTGACCTAGTAAAGCCCATTTCATTTGCAGAGACCCTAAATTTTATTTTATTTATAGAGGGATTTGATGGTGGCCTTTGGAAGAGATTTATGGAGCAGTGAAGCTCGGCCGGAAAGTCACCGGATCAGCCAGCAAAAGACAACATAAAGGAGGAGCCATCACATAATCCAAAAGAGAGATTAAGGACCAGCAGACACGTTTTGTAGAACAGAAGAAAGACTGATCAAAATCAATAATTTCGAGGCCATATTTTGAGGTTATGTTCTTGACTCAGATATATATATATATATGTATATCAGAGAACAGATCGTCATTTGGAATTTTTCTCCAATATTTATGGTTTTTTTCTTTGAGACTGTTTGCTGCATTTTCGATCCTCGATCATTCAATTTCATCAGAGTTTTCCCATTGATCCATAATGATTCAGAAAACGAAGGATAAATCAATGGAAAGATCTCGATGTCAGATTTCCAGATCATATTCCCAATTTTCAAACCGAGGTACAGTTAGAAATTTATGGAAGTTGCTTCTTGGGAAAGAATAAAGTTGTTGAGTTACACAGACAGTTTCGACCAGTCTTGGGTATAAGAGAGAAACTGTAAATAGTAACAAAAGCTTTCAGTCTGTAAATCTGTCAGTAGGTATTTTTGTTTTACCCTTTCATCTCCACTAAACGGATTTAATTCTGAGTATTTATGTAAGTTGTGCTTGTTTTCGTGAGAGGTGTGGGCGCAGTCTTCGTTTTGACCAGCCTGGAGATGAAGCTATTTTGGTTAATCAAAAAGTTTCCGATCGGAGTAATATCGGTGTCTACTGACAGAAGAAATCTAAGACTACATTCTGATTGGAGGGATCGAAAAGTTAACGGTCAGTTCTTGGGTTATTCATCTGTTATATTTAGGGTCTAGTTCTGCCAGAAACATCATATTCATGTTTTTGAGAGAGTTCCAGAATTGTTGTTTTGTAGCCGTCAAGGTAAGTCGGTCTTTTCTCAGGTTTTCTTCATAACCTTGTGGAAAAGGTAGGGTCTATTCCGTAAACCCCGTTACTGGTGTAGAATTCTTTCTATCGTCGTTTAGTTTCGAAATGTGTTCCGTATGACTAAATCAAGTCTTGTGTGATAGTTAGAATTCCAATGTAAACTGGAATTAGGGGTCTAGAAGATTAAACTTGATTTGGATTGAGTGATGTTAAGTGAATTATATATATATTATATATTATATATATATATATATATAATATATATATATATATATATATATATATATACAAAGTTATTAGTAGGGACTATGTGACGAGGGCGGTGGTTTCAGAGAGATTTGGACTAGCTGACATTTTGCATATGTTTTCGACACATTTTGCATATGTTTTCTAAAGTGTTTTCAGGTCTTTATCAAGTCAATTTAGTCCTTTTGAGTCATTACAGGTCTGGAGTAGGTTAAGAGGCTCTAGGTGGGACACATGAACAAATGAATGCAAATTGGAGTTTTCCTGCGTTTAAACCGAGCTGAGCACCTTTACGAGTCCTCCCGAGTGAACGGAGCAACCGACTGACTGCTCCGCAACAAAGATTTTTAAAGAAACTTCTAATATTTTGGGATTTTCCCTAATCATCCCTATTTTCTCTCTGCGACCGCCAGAGACCTCCAATATATCTTTTCTGATTTCTGTTATTTTTCAACATTACTTTTACAAAAGAAACCAGACCTTGGAGACTTATACTTGGCGATTTGCTACTTTATAAGGGAGAAGGGCCATCTCTCTCGATTTAGAGAAGAACCTCCTGAACCCTATTTCTCTTTTATTTCAGTAGTATTTCATGTCTTCTCCTATTACGATCTCTGTTTTTTGTTGTTCCATGGCTGAGTAGTCGGCCTGCTTAGTAGGGGTGTAAGGTTGTTAGATCCGTGATCTTAACATACATAACTTATAAATAGTCTGTCTTCATTCATAGTTGTTCTTATTGCTTGCATTAATCTGATCATTTAGTGCATGAACTTAGGTTTAATATGTTCAGTAACCGTGGTATAGGTTGCTAAACATAGCATGAATGAGCATTAGATCACTAACCAGAGAGAGTAGATGTTTTGTGAACAAATCGTAGTTTAGGTCTGAGATTGATTAACAAAAGGTAAAGCACCACGAGAGTGGGATGATCTAATTGCATGTTCCGAATTCTAGACTATCTATTAATTGAACTTGAATAATTGTTTGGCTGACAATTGTTTACACCCGATCATACCACCCTAGGCTAGCATCCTTATAACCTAAATTCAAACCACCTTGCTCTCTGTTCCTTGCTCTTTGGGAATTTTCAGTTTAGAACTTGATTGTTATAGCTGAAATTGAACCCATAAAAGTAATGTCTAAACTGGTCATCTAGAATTGAATCATAAATATTAAAACAATCACTGTTAACTTGATAGTAGCAAGATCCAATTTTAGTGTATCAAGTTTTGGCGCCGTTGCGACGGGGAGCAGCTTTTTACCTTTATTTTTCGGTGATATTTCTAGTCTAAGACCTCTAACTTGCTTTATCTTTTTGCTTGCAGATAATGCTCCAGGTGTATGTCTAGTAGAAACACTTGAAGCAACACCTTAAGTCCATTAATCACTCTCAGCAACGAGGAGCTAGCAAGGTTAGAAAGAACCAACCGACAAAACAAGGCCGGCCAACACAACAATGGGCGACTACGACAATAAGGATGATATCGCTGCTTTGATCGGAGAGAGAAAGCTACCGTGTAACTTCCCTACCACGCGCTTTGCCATTTCTCCACCGCCATGTACCAGGCAAGACTTTGAGATCAAGCCTGCCATGACCAACCTGGTACAGAGAAAAATGTTCCATGGGTTACCAAACTGAGATACCAATGGACACAATGAAGCTTTCGAAGAAATATGCGCCATGACTCACTCCAATGGAGTGTCGCCTGATGTTGTCAAATGCATGCTGTTCCCGTTCTCTCTAGCTGACAAAGCTTCAATATGGCTGAAGTCACTTCCTACTGGCTCTCTCACTACATGGGAACAAGTCAGAGAACCTTTTTGAGCCATTTCTACACGAAGACAAAAACAGCTGCTCTTAGGAACAAGATCTCCTCTTTCAAGCAACATGCTAATGAAACATTTAATGAAGCATGATAGCTGTTCAATGACAGCCTCATGGAGTGTCCTCATCATGAATTTTATAATGATCACATTCTAGGAATCTTCTATAATGGTGTTGACTGGGAGTTCCACAATGCTCTAAACTCCGGGAGAAAGGGAGTGTCTGACTCAAACTACTGATGGAGAATTCGAGCTGATAGAGAACATGGCGTCTAGTTAATTAAGCGAAAAAGAACTCAGAGACTGATCGCTCCAAAGTCAGTAGCATTGATACCGAGTGGAAGGATGAGCTAACCACCAAGGTCAATGATAGGGCCTGATATTTATCACTATTTTGCCACGATATCATCCTTTTTTAAAGTATTATATGTGTTTGGAGTTTATTTTAGAGTATTTTCATGTTCAGGTACAGTCTGGAGAACTTTGGTGATTCTGGAAATTCTAGAGGTGCATAACTGCGCAGATGGTCAGATGTTTAGATATGGATGAAGACCTTCCCACTGTGATATTGAGCCTATCTTTTTCAAAAGATAGATCTTTGAGTTAGCTTTAAATGGCACCAGTTTGAGGCCAATCAAGATCCTACAGCCAAAGTTGTGCCCGTTTTACTGGAGAGTGGTCTGTCTGCCTCGTGAGAGGAAGATGTCGAGAGATTAATGAGTGTCGATCGACGGTGCAGCCTTAGTGTAGATCGACGGTGCAGCCTTAGTGTCGATCGAGTAAACCCAGAGGACAGGCCCGACTTGTTTCAAGACCAAATAAATCCCAAAAGCCACCAAAAATTACCAGAATTCCCCTGCACGACTTAAAACCCTATTTATGTTTTTATATGGCGTTGTTTAGGCAGCAAGCTTTCTATTATTCATTGTTCTAGGGTTAGAGAGAAGGAGGAACTCCTTCAGAGTCCTCCTGGAACTCCTTTGGTTTTATAATTTATCTATTCTATTTATCTATGATTTCTGTGACAAAGATCATGTCTGAGTAGATCTCTTGTTAGGTTTAGAGTTTATTAGTGGTATTGATGGATTAGCCTAACTATAGATTGCTAGGGTGATTATTAGATGTATCAATAGAATTATGTTTATTTCTTGTGTTCTAGAGTAGCTAACTAGAACCCTGATCATAGGATAGTTATGCGCAAGCGAAAGCATGGTCTACTACCATAATTAGTCATGTTGAGCTAGGTAGCTAAAAACAAACAAGAGTTGATTTAGTTAATTTAGTGAAATTATCGCATTCGGTGGTGGGAACCGAAATTCACACTGTCGATTTTCCAATGAAAATAGGAAAGATAAGTAAACCTAACCTTTCCCAGAGGTCCTGAATATCTGCTAAACCACACGCCAAGCAATCAAAAAGTGAGAACAAACGAAATTATTATAATCGATAAAATGAAAAGAGAGCAAAGAAGATCTTATTCTGAATCTGTGATTTGAGCGTTACAACAGATAAGCCTAAGCGGTAAGAGCCGTCGGCGAGTTCCTAGTTATAACCTTGTAAGAACTGATTGATACGGTGTGCTTATTGTTCTAGTAGGGTATAAATATCCTAATAGTTAACTGTCAAATTAACCCTTAAGCTTAACACACAAAACAATACTTTTGCCAAGAGAGATCAGGTGTATTACTTAGGGATCGAATCCACAGAGAGCAATGGCACACCATAGATTTCTTATTTCTAAGGAATAAGCTAGATAGATATACATCAGTAGTATTTAATCAATTTAAGGAAATATTCCTTATTAGAAGGTGTAGATGCAATATGGAAATATGCTAATAACGTAAATATGCTATTAAACTAATTAGATTCAAATGTAAATGTGCTAGACCTAGGGTTTCAAGCTTAATAGATTAAGGGAATATGAAACACGGGAATGTGAATATTCTAGAACTCAAATATTAACTATTCTGACCCTTTTAACTCCAACTCTCGTATGCGAGCTAAAGGAAAGGCCATCGATCGACGGCTAAGGCCTGATGTTGATCGACTGTGAAATCAGAAGGAAGTGTGAACGAGATTTGATATGTTCATCAAGCTAATTAGAACAGCTCTCTCATGCGCCTATCAACCTAGTTCAATGGAGTATATTCTGGTACAGAACCTACTCTCGTAGTCGTCCATGTCCTACTTTCGAGATCTAGTTAGCTACTCTAGAATGCAAGCATTAAGAACAACTCAATGGATGGATATTAAATTTAACCTAGCAATCCTACTTTTGGGCTAATCCATGATTGCTATCATTCAACCCTAAATCTATTTGATGACTACTCTAACTTCATGAGAGTAAGAACAATAATCTGAATATGATGCATAGATAAAATATTGGGGTTCCAATACAAGGCTCCATAAAGAGTTATGAATTTTCTCCCTAAAAACTCTAAAACTATAATAGAATGCTTGTGCACCCCTGCACACATGCACCCCTCGCTGCACACAGTTTTAACTCTCATACAAAAGTACAAATATAAAACCCTAAAATCTAGGTCAAAACTAGTCAAGGGTAATCTTGTAATCTTTTGTCTTATTTCTAACTTTGGCTTGGGATTAGCTATGACACCTCCGATCATAGATGACCAGAAATGAAACGGTCGATGTTCCCTTAAAGCTGACCCGAGGTTCAAGGAAAATTCTGATCACCTTGGACTAGCAATCTGAGAACACCAACGCTCGTACCGGATAACGACCAAGGCTTTTCAACCCGACCGAGTATCCAATAGTTAGTTCGTCCCAGAAAATGACTAATATCATATGAGTACTCATGATTTATAATTATCTTTTATACATTATTTATTTACTTTTAAACATCTTCCAAAGTGTTATAGTTTTACCATACAGCCTAACGCCCAACAATGTTTTCAATAAATATACATCAAAAGGTACTTTGCAAGGACAACAAATACTACCGCTGGTTGGCCGTTCCTTGGGGTAGTCTTGTGTCTTGTCTCTAACTTGCGCTTGAAATCGGCTGTCTGTAATTTGGACGTCGATCAATTGCAGAAGTGAAACATCGATCGATCTTGTTCATGTAACATCGGTCGACGCCAAGGTATTGCCGTCAATCGACGACAGTTTTTGTACTTCAACTCTATCAATGATCAGCTACGGATTATTTTCCTTTAAATGCTCCAAAGCTCCAAGTATCTCCATATATCTCCAAAACGTACATGGACCTGTAAAGACCTTTAAACATAGCTTAGACACACAAAATATATCCCTAAATAGAGCCTATAACATGGCCTAAAACTGGTGATAAATAGGCTATATCAGTAACTAAGTAGACTTCTTCACTCTGCTCCAGAAGATTTTCAACTCTCAAAGCCGATACTACGATGCTCCGACGCTCAGTACTATGCTATAGTAAGATAAAGGGGCTGGGTATATCTTCAAATGTTAATCTTCCCTCGACCAAATCGAGGTGAGATAGATAGCTAGACAGCTAATCCATTCCTAGTATTAACTTCGTACTGTTCTAATGGAAGTACTAACAGATGAGCTGGGAACACCATCTCTTGGATAATAATCGAAACTCGTAGATAACATCCTTCAGTTTCAAGAACTTGATCTCCGGGAGTTAAAACGGGGAATAATTAAATTCACTTTAGTAACGTCTCCTTTAAATCTCAAAGCTAATTCAAGAGCTAAAAAAACTATGTGTTGCTCCCGAATCGAACATGATATGGCAAATATACCGCATACAACCAAAGAAACTAGAGATAATTGACTTGAGGACAATTATTCATTCAACAATTTTATATAACATTAAAAAAATATTTCAAATAACACTCAATGGTAAGAAAAAACCTGAGATAGGACCCTTCGGTGGTCCGGATGGTCCCGGTAACTTTAAAGCGTAAGCCCTACCGGATGTAGTTTGACGCTTCGCCTGAGGTAAAGGTAAGGGTCGATTAACTTGTACGACTGGTGGAACTCTCGGTGCAGCAGGCTGAGTAGAATGTGTGAGTGGAAAAGAATTCGCATAATGCCTGTGCTCTCCCCAAATAAAGAAAGTGATGTGAGATGGTACCGCTGGTCGGAATTGCCCCATGGTCGAACAATCTCTCCTAACATGGCCCAGATGGCCACAACTGAAAAAAGTCGGGTTTCTAGGTCTTGGTCCTCCCAAACGACCTCTCCGAAAGACTCTACCCACTCCCCCGCATCACCGAAGATGGCTGACGCTGGAATGGAACAGATGGACGTATCGGTTGGGCGGAATGGCTAGCAGAAGCTCTTTCAGCAGAAATGGCTTCCTCAACATTCACCGCACGCTCCACAAGATCAGCAAGTGTACGAAACTCTACTTCCTCGAGTCTGCTCCTGATATCCTTGCTAAGTCCCCTAAGAAACTTCTGGATAATGATCAACTCATCTTCCTGGCCAAAAGCGTATGTACTGTCTGAGACGTGTGAACTCGGCCTCATACCTCCGAACAGATAAAACCTCCCCGAACTAGCTCCATAAACTTGATCTCCAATCTGTCTCTTGCCTCTGGTCGGAAAATACTTTCGAATTAACGCAGTACGGAAGTCATCCCAAAGTCAGCTTGAAATCTCCAAAACTCTCTCTACACATAACCACCACTTTCGAATTAATGCAGTACGGTAAGGTTTTCTACCCAGTTCTATCTATTTCTAAAAGAATGAACAAACCAGCATATCCTAGTTATTCCTGGGACACATTTTTGACTCGAAAAATATTTGAGACAAGTCCCATTTTAGCATCGTAGAACAATGTTCTGATACCACCTTTGTGACACCCTCGATCGTAGATGACGAGAAATGACACGGTCGAAGTTCCCTTAAAGCCAACCCGAGGTTCATTGGAAAAATTTCGATCACCTTGGACTACTGACATAGCCTATTTATTACTAGTTTTATACCATCTTATAGGCTCTATTTAGGGTATGTTATGTGTGTCTAGGCTATGTTTTGAGGTCTTTGCAGGTCCTGGTACGTTTGGAGATATATGGAGATACTTGGAGCTTTTGGATCATTTGGAGAGGAATAATCCGTAGCTGATCATTGAGAGAATTAAAGTACGAGATTACCATTGATCGACGACAAAACATTGGCGTCGACCGATGTTACATGACCAACATCGATTGATGTTGCACTTCTGCCATCGATCGATGTCCAGTTCGCAGACAGCCAACTTCCATGCCCAAGTTAGAGACATGACACAAGATTACAAGATTACCCTTGGACGAGTTTTGACCTAGAATTTAGTGTTTTATATTTATACTTTATGTATTGCACCATTCAAAAGTGTCCTAGTTGGGAGTGGCTTGAAAGAGTGTATTTTACTTTTAGTTAGTGCTAGCTAAGTGTGCTAGTTTATTCTAGTGTGCTTTGAAACCCCATTATTTTACAATACATTTTATTCAGATTTCTATTCTTACTTCAATTATGTCTGAGTAGTTATCAACTAGGTTTAAGGTTATCAAATGGTACTGATGGATTAGCCAAACAATAGAATTGTTAAGGTCATTATTAGATCCTATTATATAATTGTCTTTATTGCTGTGTTCTATAGTAGCTAACTAGAACCATGATAATAGGATAGTTAGGCACAAAGTGAGAGCATGGTCTACTACCAGAATCATTCTGTTGAGCTAGGTTTTCTAGAAACAAACAAGAGTTGATTTAGCCAATCTAGTGAAGCTTATCGAATTAGGTCCATAACGCTTGACTCAAGAAACCATCGATCGATGCAGGTATCATTGCCATCGATCGACAGTCATTCCGTGTCAACAAGCGAGAGCTGAGACATTGGACTTGGTCAATAGATTAGGCGTGCATGCGAGAGCTTGGTGTCTTTTACATTAGATTTCGAGTTCCATGATTAAATAACTTTAACTTCTATCTACTATAATCCACTTGCCTGAAACCCTAGATCTAGCATATTTCCATATTTACATTATTAGCATATTTCCATATTTACATTACTAGCATATTTCCATATTTACATTACTAGCATATTTCCATATTGCATCTATACCTTCTAATAAGAAATATTTCCTTGACCTGATTACTTGCTACCAATATATATAGTTACCTAGCTTAGCCTTTAGAATAAGAAATCTATTGTGTGTCATTGTTCTCTGTGGATTCGATCCCTAAGTACTACACCGATCTCTCTTGACAAGAGTATTATTGTATTGTGTGTTAGAAACAAGGGTTAATTTGACTAGTTGTTTGTTTAGGATATTATTACCTATTAAAAACCTAAAAACACACCCTCACGTCAAATTTGGCGGCCGTTGCCTCGGAGCATTGATCAACTCCATTAGATTATTTTTCGAGAACTTAGTCTAGTTTGTGAGTTTCAAGGTTACTGTTTTCTTTTTCTTGTTTTCAGGTGCATGCCAAAAGAGTACCAGAAGCAACAAAGGACAAGACTTACTGTTCTCCTCGACTCCACAGCAACTCCGAACTCACGATCGCCAAAGAAAAGACGACACGCATCGATCGACGGCATACCTTCAGCATCGACGCGATACATCTTTACGGACAGTATCAACCGGCATCAGAACTCAAACATTGACCCAATACGCATTTCTCTAGCATCGACCGATATGATCACTTAGGCATCGATCGACAAATCTCATCCAGCATCGATCGACGACACCAGACGAGTTCAGATGGTTGCGCCTATAATTGTGGTTCAGAATGAGAATGGAGACTTGCATGACCTCAACGGTCATCTGCGTAATGCAGCAGTCAAAGGATAGACGATCAAGGGCTATAATCCCTGAAGCAGAAGCAGACGCTGCAATAGCTCAACCTGAAGCTAACGCCCAAGCTGCTCAGAGAACGCTGGCTGACTACAACCGTCCAGACCAGTACTACGCCAACAGATCCGCCATTCGTCCTCCAACTTTTCAGAGAAACGATTTTGAGATCAAGCCCGCTTACTTCGGACTTGTAGCGCAGACACCTTACCATGGGTTGCGACACGAACACCCTATGGATCATCTGGAGCGATTTGAGGATCTAGTGACTGCTATTAAAGCCAATGGAGTCCCTGAGGACTATCTTTTCTGTAAGCTCTTCAAGTACTCACTTGCTGGAGAAGCTTCATATTGGCTTAAGCAGCTACCACCAGGATCTCTGACATCTTGGACTGACATTAAGAACGCTTTCTTGCGTAACTTCTTTGATGACGCAAGAGTAGAAGATCTGAGGAGCAAGATTGCTACTTTTTCACAAGAGCCTTCAGAGTCTTTCAGAAACTCATGGATCAGATTCAAGTCATACCAGAGAGACTGTCCACATCATGGGTTCAACGAAGTGCAACTTCTTAGCACTTTCTTCAGAGGTATTGGACTGCAGTATCAGATGGCTTTGGACACAACTAGTGAAGGAAATTTCAGCACTAGGAGCCCTGAAGAAGCTACAAGATTGATCGAGAATCTGGCATCTAGCAGCAGTACCAAGAACACCGATTTTGAGAGGAAGAAATCAACTCCAACAATAAGCAAGGAGCAGATTGAAGAGGTAAAAGCAAAGCTGGATAGTGTCCAGAAATTTTTCAGAAAACAGGTTACTTTTGCAGAGGTAGAAGCGATAGAGTCTGGAGAAGATGAGATTGAAGAAGAGGATGTGAACTACATCGATGGGAATGGTTTCCAGAGACAAGGAAATCCAGGTTTCAGCAGGAACTCCTATGGTGCTGGTCAAAGGAGTAACTTTAATCAGAATTCACAGCGAAAGCCCTTCAACAACGACAGGACATATGGATCTTCCTACTACCAAAATCCTCCTCCAGAAACTCAGGGAAGCAAGATTGAAGCAATGGTTGATAGAGTCTTAGAGGGACAGCAGAAGATGACTGTGGATTTCAACGGAAAGATAGATGGTCTGTACCTCAACCTCAACACCAAGTTCGAAAACCTCAGCACCCATGTGAAGAAGTTGGAGAACCAAGTGATGCAAACAAGTGAGACCATTAGGAGACATGAGAGCCTGATTAAGGAGAAGATGGAGACTGGGCAAAGGGCACCACGTCAATGCATTAATTGATGAGGATTTCTGGCAGGAAGTGAAACCCAAAGACAGCAACTTTCGTGTGGAAAATTCTATATCACTCGGCAATTCCCATCCGCGTCGATCGACGCAAGACAACGAGCATCGACCGACGGTGAAACCTACAGAATCGATAGCCTCATGCGAATCAACTAACATCGATCGACACCATGCTCACGATCTCGATCGACATAGAGACGAAGGAATCGATCGACACTCCATGCCTGTCATCGATCGACAGCGTGGAAACCCAGTCTGATTACCCAACCTCAACGCAAGTCTGTTGTGCGTCCAACAACAACAATTTCAGAACAGAATATAAACACGTCTGAATCTACAGATCTTGATAGAGAAGACGAGGGACACTCAAGGAGGAGGCAAAAGATCCCAAAACATCTACGCAGAGAAGCCAATGAAAAGGAGATGGATGGCTTTGCTAAAAGAGTTTTTAAAATTCCTTTAGATATATCTTTTGATGAAGCTTATTATACTCACAGATTGTGGATGTTTTTCAGGGAAACAAGGGAAACAGATGATGACATAGAAACCATGTTCAATCACCTCAGAGAGAAGATGAAACAGAGAACCTGTTTGAAAAAGAAAAGTGATCCTGGGAAGTTTGTGATTCCATGCTTCATCAAAGGAAACAAATACCCTAACGCCCTCTGCGACACTGGATCTTCAGTGAGCATTATGCCAAAGTCTATGGCAGAGGAGCTGAACCTAAGAGTGGAACCCTCCAACGATTCGTTCACGTTTGTGGACTGCTCAAAAGTAAACTCAGGAGGGATGGTAAAAGATGTCCAGTACAGATCAACAACACCTTAGTCCCAGTAGACTTTCATGTAATGGACATCAGGATAGATTGGAACTCTTCGTTACTACTTGGGAGAGCTTTCATGGCTACTGTGGGAGCCATATGCGACATGCAGTTAAACAGGTTGTATCTATCTCTAATTGATAAAAATATCTTTTATGAACCTGTTAAAAACAAGAACAAGGCTACCCTGATCGAATTATGTAATGATGCAGAGCTTGTGGCCACATGTTTCTGCGATTACGAGTGTAATGAGGAATCGGTAGATGGAGCATCGATCGACACCCAACCCTTAGCATCGATCGACAGTCCTGCAATCAACATCGATCGACACCCACCCTTCAGCATCGATCGACACCCATACCCCAGAAACGATCCACACCCACCATGCTGATTACGATTACAACCTAGCCACCTCGAATACGATGAACATTACAGAGAAGAAGAGATGATCGAGTACCGAGGGCTTTCTATGAAGAGGCTGGAGTTTTTCATGTTTACCATGAACCGGGGAAATCGACATCGATCGACGGAACAATATGCCATCGATCGATACTGAAGCACGAACGCAGAACCGAACATGATTCAGCAGAAGAAACGACAGAGAAGCTGGTTATCTACAACCAGATGAGTTCGGTATTATGAGAGATCCAGATGGTCACGCAAGAGCTATGGATGGCAGAATTCTAAACGTCACGAAGGAGGATGTAGCAGATATACTTGCAATGGCCAATGGAGCTGGAAACCTTTTTGGGCACCGGTCTGATTATCGAGCATCGATCGATGGTAACCATAGACCATCGATCGACACCAATTGGGCATGCCAAGGATAAAGTGAAGCCTACGAAGAGTATGACTCAGATTATGATGAGGATGAACCAGGCTGGGTAATGAACGCAAGAGTAGGCAATCCAGCATCAATAATCGGCCTATCTTGGCCATCAAACGACATCAAACGTAAACCAGATCCTTCACTTGGACCAGAAGAAACAGAAGCTGGTTACCTTAGACCAGATGAGTTTGGAATTTTCAGAGATGTGGAAGGACGTGCACGAGGTCTTTATGGGAGAATTCTAACTCTACCTAAGAAAGATGTAGCAGACGCCCTTCTAATGGCTGAACGATCAGGAAATTTCTTTGGACAACCGCAACAGCCATCGATCGACGCACAGTACCAGCATCGATCGACAACACGGAGCAGA
Organism: Moricandia arvensis; assembly: GCA_905132765.1. Classification (NCBI taxonomy): domain Eukaryota; kingdom Viridiplantae; phylum Streptophyta; class Magnoliopsida; order Brassicales; family Brassicaceae; genus Moricandia; species Moricandia arvensis. Next base: position 23,755 of record CAJHQP010006558.1, on the reverse strand, counting down.
AGCACGAAACATACAGCAGAGCAGAGATTGATGATATTGTGCATGAGATCTACAAAGCTCAAGAGATGTCACTGGATGATTTCTATATGAGGCTTGATGATGTCTACTATCCTATTGATAAATGCCTCACGAATTTGACTACACGCATGGATGAGATGAAGCAAGACATGGATACTTTTCAGAGTCAGCATGCGAGTAGACCAGATAGAGTGACATCGATCGACGGCTACCCTTACGCCATCGATCGATACTGAGTTCGACAGAGAGAAGTTCGCAGCAGAACGCTACTTAGAAGAAAGGTTCTCTGATATTGCTTTTCTCAGTACCTGATGAAGGAAGATGTTTCTCAGCAACTAGAGGAAATGTCAGACACTACAGCTGCCAGACTTTGACTGCTCCAGCGCAATATTGAAAACTACAAAGAAGAATGCATTCACAAGAGGTTACTAAGGAGATCATAAAGAATGAGAAAATCAGAGGAGATGAGGCAATCAGAAACTTCATTGGCACATGGTTTCAGAAGAGCAACGAAGATATCACCACTTGTTTTCCAAGTGTTGATCAACCTCCTTTCTAGTCAGAGCATTCACAATTTCGAGCTTAAGACTCTAACCAAGCGCTGAGTGGGAGGCAACCCACTGTTTAGTAAGTTTTAATTAGTTTTTATTCTTCATTTATTACTAATTTTCATATTTATTTATTTCAGATACCAAAAAAAAATCGAGGAAGACAATCTGCATAGAGCATCGACCGACACTTGATCACTGCCGATCGACGGAGTAACCATCGCATCGATCGATAGGCACTTAACTGTGTCGATCGACGGTCACCATCAACGAGCAGGTGTATCAGTTTTTTCCTTGTTAAAATTGGTCCTTATGATTTATTTCTTCCCCAATCTCAGACTGTATAACACTGACGATAGTGTTGTTTAAGTCTGGGGGAGGTATTACTGATATTGTATTTTATTTTGAGTTTTATAAGAAATAGGAACTTACAGGTTTAGCATCGATCGACACCCATATCCGACCATCGATCGACGCTCTTTTACAGAGAGAGGTATCGAGTTCTATACTTAAGCTAATTACTTATGATTTAATTTTTCTAACCAATCCGGGGCGGATTACACTAGGGACAGTGTAATTTAAGTCTGGGGGAGGTTCGCTAATGCTATTTGATTGTTTTTGAGTGTTATTTATATCTATATAAGTTTTTTTCAAAAAGTTTTATTGAGTCAAGAAGAGGACTATGATCAAGATTTATTATTGACTAACCATGCTATAAGCACCATTCTTAGAAGGTTATTTGCAGAGATTACTAGAGATACCAAAGTGGATCATCCTGCCACTATATCACACTTGCTTAGAAAGTTTGGAGGAACCGAAGCTGATTTCCAACACTAATCCTGACATTATTTGCTTGCTTTGGGATTTGGTATACATTGGATCGGATTCCTTCTGCAAGTCTGGAAGGTAAAAGTCTGTGTGCTTCTGATTCCCCTCTCTCTCCCCTTCAGATTTAAAAAAGGATCGAACAGGATTTGGTGGCTACAACCATTAAAGCTTGATTCATATGATCCTAGAAAGAGATAAAGGTCAAAAAGAAGTGAACATGATCTGGTGGCAAAAACCATTAGGGCTTGATTCATGGAAGCCTATCCAAATATCTCAGTCAATTAAAAAAATAAAATGATACCCTCAAAACAAGGGAGACATTGACTGAGAAGAAGTGAGAAGAGAGAGAGGAAAGGAATCAGAGAAGGCTACCTGTGTGTTCAGATACTTGCAGAGGTAAGAGTCCATGTGTCCCTTGATCGATACTCCCAAGGTAAAGCTGCACTTTATTTTATGCAAAGAAATGAAATCAGTAGAGGGGCGAGTCAGACTAGTATTCGCTAAGTTGTTGGTAGAATGGATTTGGTTGCTATACTAGGATAGGGTATATAAAGTTTCTCTGTGATTGGCTTGATAGGATGTGGTTGCAATAAAGCAAGGTGACAGTTATACTTAGACAATATGTGAGTCTTCGCTTTTCAAAACATCTTTCACAGGCTTGTTTGCTTGAGGACAAGCAAAAGGTTAAGTCTAGGGGAGTTGATATAGCCTATTTATTACCAGTTTTAGACCATGTTATAGGCTCTATTTAGGGTCTGTTATGTGTGTCTAGGCTATGTTTTGAGGTCTTTACAGGTCCAGGTACGTTTTGGAGATATATGGAGATACTTGGAGCTTTTTGGAGCATTTGGAGAGGAATAATCCGTAGTTCGATCATTGAGAGAGGTAGAGTACGAGATTACCATCGATGACATACCATGGCGTACCGATGTTACATGACAGCATGACTTTTCACTCTCCAAGTTTAGACAGACACGATTTCAAGACACCAAAGTTGACAAAGACACAAGTTTATTTATAGTTTTGTATGCACTTTAGGTGTCTATTTTTAGTTTTGTAATGTGCACAGTAAGGGGTAGTGTGCTAGAGTTAAGTGGGCAAGAATTTGTGTGTGTTGTCTAGCATTTGCTAGTGTATTCTTAGTGTGCTTTGAACCCCAATATTATATCTATGCATTTTATTCAGATTTCTATTCTTACTTCAATTATGTCTGAGTAGTCATCAACTAGGTTTAGGGTTTGTCAATGGTACTGATGGATTAGCCAAACAATAGAATGTTAAGGTCATTATTAGATATATTAATTAATTGTGTTTATTGCTTGTGTTCTAGAGTAGCTAACTAGAACCCTGATAATAGGATAGTTAGGCGCAAGCGAGAGCATGGTCTACTACCGAATCTATTTTGTTTAGCTAGGTTGCTAGAATCAAACGAGAGTTGGTTTAGCCAATCTAGTGAACTTAACGAACTAGGTCATAACGCTTTGACTCAAGATAACCATCGATCAACGAAGTATAATTTTCATCGATAAACGGTCATTCCGTGTAAACAGCGAGAGCTGAGACATTTGACTTGGTCAATAAGTTAGGCGCGCATGCGAGAGCTGGTGTCTTTTACATTAGGTTTCGAGTTCCATGATTAAATACCTTTAACTTCTATCTACTATAATCCACTTGCCTGAAACCCTAGATCTAGCATATTTCCATAATTCCATTACTAACATATTTCCATATTTACATTACCAGTATATTTCTATATTGCATCTATACCTTCTAATAAGGAATATTTCCTTGACCTGATTACTTGCTACCAATATATATAGTTACCTAGCTTAGCCTTTAGAAATAAGAAATCTAATGTGTGCCATTGTTCTCTGTGGATTCAATCCCTAAGTACTACACTCGATCTCTCTTGAAAAGAGTATTATTGTATTGTGTGTTAGAAACAATAGTTAATTTGACTGCTATTTGTTTAGGATATTATTACCCATTAAAAACTAATAACACACTCACGTCAACTATCAATCTGTGAACACCAACGCTCCTACCGGATATCGACCAAGGGTTTTCAACCCGACCAAGTATCCAATAAGTTAGTTCGTCGCGGACAAGGACTAATATCATATGAGTACTCGTGATTTTTAATAAACATTTTATACATTATTTATTTACTTTTAAGCATCTTACAAAGTGTTATTGTTTTACCCTACGGCCTAACGCCCAACAACGTTTAAGTAAATATACATCAAAAGATACGTTGCAAGGACAACAAAATACTACCGCTGATTGGACCGTTCCTTATGTCCAAAAGAAGAGGTCTCCCCAACTATTGTACCTACACACACAACAATGAGTCGTGAGTAACTAGTTTACCCAATGAATCTAGATCACTACACAATCAATAGTACAATCGAACAATCATCAAAGAATGAACATGTACATACAAGTACTTGATTTATACTTTAATATATTTTCATCAATGTGAATCTCATTTTATTTATCACTTCCTTGTTACCCGCCCTTCATCACTTCAATTATAATTAACATATATATATATATACTAAACTCGCCAAACCATAGAGGCTAACCGAGAGTAGTGAGTTAGCATTACCATCATCCTCGAACGTCTTTATGAACATTCGGGACTGCATCGTCATGCAGTACACGGCCTCCAGGGTGCTACCCATCATCGTGTCTTTATGACCTTGTTCCATTTCAGGACCAAGTCACGGTAATGCGGAAATTTAGGGATAGTGATTTAATAATGAGTTTTCACTTAATACTTAATTCCTTAATTATTTCATAATTAATCCATAGATGATTTATACTTATAATTAGTATTGAGAAAAAGCACTAAGAGGTGTCTTAACCTCAATGTGTACTTTCAAATATTTCTTTAGTGTTTACATTAAGTAAACACCACACATTTTCAAAGTATTATGAGACTTTACTACTTAACCGATATGGTTTTATTCTGTTCAATCACACACATATGTGATCTAACACCACATCACCCTAGACTCACTTAGATATTGGTCTTGAAACTGATTTGGACAAGTATTGAGTCGTTCTTGTGCAGCTAGACTGTCCTGAAATAAGCAGTTCCGGAAACTTGATAATTCATCCACACAATACGGTTCTGAAGAAGGAGTTTTACTTAGATCTAATCAGCTCGGTTCTGGACATAACTTAGGAGTTTATACTATCTCAGACTAGATAAGTAAGTGATAGGTTTAGACAATAGAGAGCTCGGCTCTGAAAAGTACTAGACAAGATCAAATCTATTCCTTTCAGAACATAATATTCCGGCAGTTTGGTTCACCCTAACTACTTAAATAAGTTCAGTTCAAGCTCGGTCTTATCCTCCTATATCATATCAGTTTGTTCAGTCAAGGCTGGTTCAGGACAAGGTCAGTTCATCTTGTTTTAACTTCACTCAGACCATATACAATTTAGCTAGCAGTTTTTGAAGATTGATTCCAACCGAAACTAAACTAACTGATCAGTACACCATCTTAAACAAGTGATCCGACCACGACCTTAGCTTAACAACACATGGAATTCTCAGGACATGGCTAAGGCAGGTAATAAGCTTACCCTAGATCACCACGGTTAGATGGCCATAAACGGAGCTCCTCTCCAAGCTTTACACACAGCTGTATTGAATCACAAAGAGAGATGAGGGTTTGGTTTATAACAGAAGCTGAACTAGGATTAAGGGTTTACTAAAACTCCCTTACCTTCTGATCCTTCTCAAGAAACAAACTGATCCAACTGGTGGATGATTTCGTTCAGGTTCCTTCTTGATCTTTCTCTTGATTTTTACTTCTTTCTCTCTGATTTTTCTCACTGAAATTCTCTCTTTCTCTCAGCAACAAAAACGTGCAAGTAGCTCCCTGAAGGGGTTATATAGCTGAGGAGTGTTCCTAGCTGATTTTCTCAGCTTAACACAAAGCAGAATTGAGCAAAGACAGCTGGAGTCCTGCTTCACACACCCAGCCACCAGCACCTTCCATTTCCTTCCTCTTAAGAAAGGTTTATAAATCATGTGCTTCTCACATGATCTGTACAGCAAGCAAGCAAGAAGGAAGCTTGTGCTTTCATGTGACTTGAGTTGAGAAAGCAGGCAGACAAGGTGCTGAAAGACCATGGATGATTTATAAGGAATTTTAAGAAGCTTGTCGGTAAATTTCGGACAGTTTTCGACTAAAATTTTCTCGACCTTTGATTCTTGTCTTCCTTCAACCAAACTCATCTAACTTAAATAAAATTAGACAATTATAATTAATCCTTGACCATAACTAACAAGGGAAGTCCTTTCGACCACAAGAAAATCATGTCGAGTCGTTAATTCATCGGTTCGATCTTTATTTTTAATTATGATCTATTAAACCCAAATCTGACTTGTCAAAAGTTTTCTAGACCAAAATTATATCCACTCGTGAGGGCCATTACAATAATAGTTAACACTCTACCAGAAATCTCAGTGGGAGGCCTTTCGACCACATGACAGTCTTGTCAAGACATTAATTCACCGGGTCGATTTTAATTTTAAATCTGATCGTCTAATCTCCAAACTGATCTTACTAAATTTCTTGACCAAAATTATATCTGCTCGTGAGGGTTATTACAGTCAGTGTGGTCGTTCCCTTTGCTGATAGCTTCATGTACTTTTGGAATTATTTTTTTTTGCTTTACAAGAGATTTTTCCGTAAGCATTTTCCAAAGTTTTGTTACGGAAGATGATCTCATAGCTTATATTATGATGTTTTTTCCGAGGAACCTTTCCTAATTATGTTGGACGGAAGTTTGTTTCGTAAAGCTCGTCATTTATAATAAAAACCTTCCACAAGAACATTTTTCTGGTCTTTCCATGGTTTGATACAAATTCTTTTTTTCTTTGTCCGGGATTAAATATACTAATTTTTTTATCCTTATGCATATTGGTTCGGCTTATATCGTACAGTTTCTTTGACATTTCTAGCTCATATCTGCTTAAGGCACACAATTTTTCAGAGGATTTTAGCCGTTAATTTTGCCATGAACGATTTTGACCTCAACAATAGTCTTGATTGTGCCAAGCCACCAATAGTCTGGAGAATACATATCATAACGACATCATTTTATCTAATTGATTTTTAAAGTATCAATTGGTCCAGTTTTGAACCGAACCAATTTAATTGGCCATGTGGCCGCCACGTCATTTCCCAAACCTAAATAAACCAAATTCATTCCGATTTTGATGGAATCGACCACGTGTCAATACTTTATGGTTATTGTTTAAAATTTTACTAGTTCATGGTGTTTTAGGCTTGATTCAAAAGTTCATGCATAAATATAGTGGAAGAATCAAGTTCATGGTGGAATTAGCCATTTTCCCATTGAGAATGGGTTAATGTTGGTCTGGTCAAAGTTACCAGAAAAGTCAAGGGTCTAAGTCAACGGTCAACATGATCAACCTAAACCTAAACGGCTAGCTCAAACCAGAAACAATTAAATTAGACTAATCGGTTACTCTAAACCAAATTCACTTAAATTAAACTAACCATAATCAAATTGTTCTACCATAAATGATTTTATTAAACCAAAGTCAAACTGAATGATTGGGTTAACTCACCAAGTCAGTGAGTGGAAAGAGCCGAGTCATCGAGTCGGCCAAAGAAACTTACAGCAACGGTGGCGATGGTGATGTTTCTGGCGAGACTTATTTTTGTGATTACGGGCACGTCATGATTCCGTTTACGATGTGGTCGATGGCTTAGGTGGTTTCGGTTTAAAGAATAAAATTAACCAAAAGAGGTTTTATTTAGAGTATCCGGATCCGGATTTATCGGATCCATGATTTTAGTATCCGTGACATAGGCGTCAGTTGTGGACTTCGTGACATACTCACATGTTGGGTAAATGGTGTTTGTTTTTACTCATTCCAAATCTGATGGGTTTCAACTACAATCAAACTAGATGATCCCTCCATGGGGACCAAAAAAAAGTTGTGTCATGAGAGATCATACAGACGTCTACATTTATTAGCTAACTACATAGTCAAACTAAAAAGTTGATAGTTTCATAATTATAAAAGATTATCTTTTGAATAGAATTCAAGGTTTTATGAATACATTATGAGTCTGAAAATACATTATGAATAACACACACTTTCAAACTAAAAAATCTTGGAAATACATTATGATAATACACAAATTCTATTTTATAGATTTTTGTACGTAGAATTATATTCAGTCTACAAAATAATAGATTTTCTTTTTAGTTTACGTATGTAAACTGTCATGCAGGTCTACTATTTGGGTTAGGTTTTGCAATTGCAAAATTCATGGATATTATCTGTATTTTAAAAAAATTGTGATTTTATACGTGTAGACATTCTTTTTCAGTCTACATTTTAAAAATATTAGTTTTTGCAATTGATAAGAATTCACCCATGATTTGAGTTTTAAAAGTAAATTTCATATATAAACTACATTTTTTTGGAACAAGTTACTTTTTTGCAATTGAACAGGTTTGAGTTTCTACAAATAGATTGAGATGAACGTCTAAACATGTGTATACTTCACATGAAGTCTACTCTCTAATCCGACGGGTTAGTTTGCATTTGACCAAAATAAAATAATAGACTTCACATGCAGTATACACTTTTTTCTGGGATTAGTAGATTGAATATAAAGTCAACATTTTTTTTCCTTTTGGTCCATTTTTAACATTTTAGTCAAATACAAAACAACTTATTCAACGAAGTCAAAGTTTTGTTCAAATGCAAAATTGAAATTTTGTAGACTCCCCTATTAGTCTCCAGAATGTAATGTCGATGAAGTCTACTTTGAAAGTCAAATGTTCGGTCAAATGTAAAACTAACCGCTTTTACGTAGATTTCTTAGTAATTCTACATATCTTTTTGTTTTTGTTTTCAAAGGTAAATATGTAAGTAGACTTCGAGGGAAGTCTTATTACAAAAAAAAAGTTATTTTGGTCAATTGCAAAACTAAATTGTGCGTTGACATACCGTATCGTGAGTCTGCACATATGCGTAGATGATAGGGCCTGATATTTACCACTATTTTTCCATGATATCAGCCCTATTTATAGTCTATTATATATTTTTGGAGTATGCTTTAGAGTATTTGCAGGTTCTGGAGCTTTTAGAAATGCAGAACTGCGCAAAGGCGTCAGATATTTAGCTATGGATGGGACCTTATCACAGTGAGATTGAGATGATATTTTAAGATGAGATAGAGATTTGAGTTATATTTCCAAATACACCGGTTTGAGGTCAATTAGGATCCTAGAGCCCCAATTTATGGTTGATTTACTAGAGAGTGGTCTATTTGCCTCGCTAGAGGAAGTTGTCGAGAAGGTGAATGTGTCGATCGACGGTGCAGCCCTACTGTCGATCAACGGTGATTCCAGATGACAGGTCCGACTTGTTTTCAAGACCGACATAAGACCAGAAGCCACCACAAATTAGTAGAATACCCATGGATGAGTTTACACCTAATTTATATTGTTCTCTATGCCATTGTTGACGGCTAAGCGTTATTCTATTTATTGTTCTAGGGTTAGGAGACAAGGAGAAACTCCTTCAGAGTCCTCTTGGAACTCATTTGGTTCTTTATTTTATTTCTATTCTATATTTATTCATGTATGATTTTGTGACAAAGATCATGTCTGAGCAGATTCATCTACTAGGTTTAGGTTTTCTAGGGTTTTGATGGATTAGCCAAACAATAGAATTGCTAGGGTGGTTATGATATCTATCATTAGTATTGTTCTTATTGCTTGCTTCTTGAGTAATTAACTAGAAACCTGATCATAGGATAATTAGGCGCACACGAGAGCATGGTCTATTACCTGATATAATTATATTGAGCTAGGTTGTTAGAAACAAGGAGAGTTGATCGAAGGAACCTAGTGAATATATCGATTAAGTCTTAATGCTTGACTCAACATCGATTGACGCATGATCATTGCCATCGATCGATTGGTCATTCTGTGTTAACAAGCGAGAGCTGAGACATCTGACTTAGTCAATATATTAGACTCGCAGCGAGAGCTGGTCATTTTTTACATTAGATATCGAGTTCTATGATTGATACCATTAGCCTTTATCCTCTATAATCCACCTTTCTGAAACCCTAAGTCTAGCTATTTTGCATTATTGTTTACAAAAACCAAATCAATCAACTTGCCACTTTATTCACTGTCAAATAAACTGTTTGCCTAGCTTAACTGAAAAGCCCTATAGTTAATTGTGTGCCCACGCTCCCTGTGGATTTGATTCCTAAGTACTACAATTGAACCTCTTATTTGAGAGAGTAAAATTCACTTCTCAGGGAATTTGATTGATATCAAAATTTGGCGCTGTTGCCGGGAAGTGAGGATTCACCATTAGACTTGATAATAGGTTAGTCTAGGTTTTTATTATTGTTCGTAGTTATGATAAAAAATTTCTTCTTGTGTTTCAGGTAAATACATATGAGTAGCATAAGCAACATGGGGATATCACTCTTACTAGTAAAGTCAATGGATTTAATAACGCGTGATCCATAAGTCTACGAGGGCAGTCGACACCCTCCAAGCAGTGATCAATAGCGTAGAAGTCCATGTATCAAACGACACTGCTCATCAAGTATCGATCGACATTACCCAAGCAGCAGCAAACGACACCAAAAACTCTCCATTGATCAACACAATCACCTCGCTGTCAATCGAAACCAACCACTCTTCGTCGATCAACACTACTTGCGAGAAAATAGAGAAGTTCGAAGTCCTCATACTAAATGTTGACAAAAATGGCATCTTACGGGACGAAAGAGGTCATGCGCGCAACAGTGCAGGGCAATTGATTCATGCACAGGAGACTGCTATTATTGTGAATTCTAGGATTGAACGACAGAAGGCACTTAAAGACTACAACAGGCCTGGGATTTCTATGCCAAAAGGTATGTGATGCGTCGTTCTGCACCATAGAGGAATGTCTTTGAGTTGAATCTTACATATATCTCTCTTGTGGGTCTGCATCCGTTTCATGGTATTCCTCATGAATGTCCGAGTAAGCACCTTGAATCATTTGATGATTTAGCATCAACCATTAAGTGCAATGGACTCTCTGAATATTACTACCTCAGCAAAATATTCCCATAGTCTCTTGCTGGAGAAGCATCATGTTGGTTTAAGAGGTTGCCACCAGGATCTTTTACTACCTGGAATGACATCATGAACGCCTTCCTCACCCACTTTCTCTATGATATTGAAGCAAATATTGAGATCAAGATCGAATCTATGCTGAGATATATGGTAGAGGAAAAAGAAGAAGATGGATATGGAGAGTTGAGCAGAGTAGAAGAAGCCGATATTAGTGATCCGAATTTGGCATCAATCGACACTAAGACTTCAACTGCGACCAACGATAAGACCTTAAAATTGATCGACACTAACCCATGTTGCCGATCGACACCATTCTTGGAGCGAGAGGAATTCGTGAAGCAATTGGATGAAGCACAACATGAAGATTTGGGTTAGGACTCGGAGCAGAAGCTTAATGACGATCAGCACACTTCGAGAAGAGTTCTAGAAACTTCACCAAAAGCTGGCATTGATCGACACCCACCAAAGAGCATCGATCGCAGCCACCCAATTCATCGATCGACACCCATGGTTGGATGAATCATATTATGTGATTAAAACATAATAAGTTGGAGTTGGAAGAGTATGTGCGAGTCTGAAACCTCACACATTGCTGTTCCAAAACATCTACGACCACCTATCTACACATAAGAAAGCTGCTGGTTTTCGCAAAAGAGTGAAGAGGTCGCATGACCCTGTGAATTTTGTAGTTCACTACGTTGTTTTAGAGGTCAAAATTCCTATTCCACCAGATAAAAGTGTGGCATCCAGGTTCCTACAGTTGTGTATTTGATGATAAATGTATGTTGCAGGCTTTCAGAGAGGGTTGAGATATAGAAGTGACGTTGACAAAGCCAGCAGAGCAGTATCGATCGATACCAGAACTGCAGTATCGAACGACGCCACTATTAGATCATCGATTGACCACAACACTAGAGCATCGATCGACACCCATCGCGTATCAGAGCAGAAAATGTTTTAAGTGTGTCGAAATCTTTTTGATGGAGGCACCACGAGATCAGACAAGTCTGGGGGAAGAAGAAGAGGAATTGGACGAAGAGGAAAAGGACCAAGGATGGTCCTCAGTTATCATTGATTCCCCCACTTCTCAGATGGTGTCAGAAAGTACAGAGTGCGCATCAGATGCTTCTCGCAGCCATTTGCAAAGCTTCGAGCATTCCTTATTGCTGAGATGATAGACAAGGAGAAGAGTCTATGGAGGCTTTCCACAAAAAGGGTGATGAAGCTGAAGACATTTGACATTGGAAATTGTTTTGGAGCAAGTCCCAATCTCATCAGAACTAAATCAGAACTCCAAAGCGTCAAGCTAAAGACTATAAACAAACGCTGAGTGGGAGGCAACCCTCTGTTTAGTAAGTTTCAATTAGATTTTAATTATATTAGTCTAATTTAAGATTTTATTTTATTATTACATGTTTTCAAAAAATAAAGATCCGAGGAAGATAGTCTGTATAGAGCATCAACCGACACTTGATCACTGTCGATTGACAGATCAACTCGAGTATCGATCGATCAACAGTCACCATCAGCGAGCAGCTATATCGTTTTTCCTTGTTAAATTTTCCCTTATGGTTTATTTGTTTCACCAATATTAGATTGTATAACACTGAGGACATTGTTGTTTAAGTCCGAGGGAGGTTTATTGATATTTGTTTTGTTTTTGAGTTTTATTATCTGAGTTTTTATTAAAAAAAATTATAGAGTCGAGAAGGGGATTGTGATCATATTATATGTTTACTTGTTCACTAACCACACTATAGCACTATTCTTAAACTTGTTGATTGCAGAGAGTACTAGAGATACAAAGTGGATCATCCTGCCATTAGACTACACTTGCTTAAAATGTTTGAACGAACCAAAACTGACATCCAACCTAATACTGATTAGATTCCCTTCTCTCTCTCTCTCTCTCTCTCTCTCTCTCTCTCTCTCTCTCTCTCTTCGGCATCTACTAAAAAGAAAAGATTGAGATGATTTCATGAGATGCAGAAGGGTAAGGTACATTACCGATGAACCTATTATTCTAATTCAAAGGAATGATCCACACATTGTTGGAAGTGAGCGGTAGGTACATTACCGATGACCCCCACTATTCACCTACAACTTTCGGAAAAAAAGGAAAGAAAATTGAAAATAAGATGGCAAGATGGACTGTATTTGCATCATTTTCCATTAAGTTTGAGATCCAAAAAGATTCAGAGAAGAGAGAAAGAGGGAGGAAAGGCATTAGCGAAGACTACATGTATGATCAGATAATTGCAGTGGTAAAGAGTCCATGTGTCATTTGATCGATACTCCCAAGGTAAAGCCTACACTTTTATTTATTGCAAAGAAATGAGGACAAGCAAAAGGTTAAGTTGGGGGTGGTGTGATAGGGCATGATATTTACAAACTATTTTGCCATGATATCAACCATATTTTCAAACCATTTCCACAGGTTTACTCTTTGGTTCTTGATTTGATTTCTATTCTATATCTATTCATCTATGATTTCAGTGACAAAGATCATGTATGAGTAGGTCAATTTACTAGGATTAGGTTTTTTAGGGTTTTGATTGATTAGCCAAACAATAGAATTGTTAGGCGTGATTATTATATATATCATTAGAATTGTTCTTATTGCTTTCTTCTAGAGTAATTAACTAGAAACCTGATCATAGGATAATTAGGCGCACGCGAGAGCATGGTCTATTACCTGATATAATTATATTGAGCTAGGTTGTTAGAAACAAACGAGAGTTGATCGAAGGAACCTAGTGAACATATCGATTAGGTATCAATGCTTGATTCGAGATACCATCAATCGACGCGAGATCATTGCCAATTGATCGACGGTCATTATGTGTCAACAAGCGAGAGCAAAGACATCGGACTTAGTCATAGATTAGAATCGCAACGAGAGCTCTTCATCTTTTAAGTTAGATATCAAGTTCTATGATTGATACCATTAGCGTATATCATCTATAATCTACTTGCCTGAAATCCTAAGTCTAGCTATTTCGCATTATTGTTTAAAACAACCAATGAATCAACGTGCCACTTTATTCACTGCCTAATAAATTGTTTGCCCAGCATAACTGAAAAGTCTATAGTCTATTGGTGTGTCCACGCTCCATGTGGATTCAATTCCTAAGTAATACAACTAAACCTTTTATTTGAAAGAGTAAAAGTCACTCCTCATGGTAATTTGAGTGATATCAGTAGACATACAAAACAGTCTACTATGGTGACACAGATCTGAAAAATGAAGAAAACCATGTAAATAGTTAATTTTCTGGTGTAAAGCTCATTTCCACCATTTTCCACCGCCTAAGTTAAAGAAGCACCTTTGACGATTCACAACTGAATAAACTCGAAAATGTGAAAGTTCTCCTTATGAAAATAAAAGTTATGAGAGCTTTTTAGATGAAAATAGAGAGGAAATGAAAATTTGTTGGTTTAGAAAGAGAAAAGTGGTTAAAAATTGATTTTTTGAGCTTTTCAAAGAGCTCAAAAATTGTAGTTCATGGTGGTTTAAGAAAATTAATGATAATGACATTTTGTTAATAAAATAAATGTTTAGGGTATAATTGAATTTTGTCATTTTCAAAATATTTTAGAAATTAAATAATCATGACGATTTTGTAAATATTTCAAAAATGTAAGGAGGGTTTGGAAATTTCATGAGTGAATAGTAATGACAAAAAGGTTAGTTCTAGATTTGACTTGAAATTGTACGTGTTTTGTTGAAAAAAAACTACGCAAAATATTGATAAAATAAATTTGTTTAGTGGTAAATCGTAACTATTTATTTTCTACTGTTAAAATATAATAACTTCATTTTCATTATTACTGTTTTTATAAAAAATGAATTAAAAGTAGGTATAAAATCAAACTATTAATAAAATAAAATCCGATTTAATCTAATAATAAACTAATAAATAAAAATTAACTAACTTTTTCTATTAAATTTAATAGGGTAACAAAGATGTTTGTCCAGAACCCACAGAGAGACTATTAACAAACATGTATAGAAGATTTTACACGTCAGAAAAGTGCATTATTAGTTATAGGTTTTTTGAATTGTAAAAAATTAGATGAAAGTATATGAAAATGTGAATCTCGCTTCAACAGATGATAACTGTTGACAAAAAGAAAAATTGATGATAGATTTTCTCTATTTAAAAAAGTAAGATCTTTAAATACTTTTTTTTGTCAAGAAATCTTTCATTACTTTACCAAAAAATTGTAAATATATAGCCAAGCAGATATAGTCAATACTTCAAAAACAATGATTATATTTATATAATTTATCACCTAACTGTATATAAAGCTTTTTACTGGTCTCCAACTTTGTTAGATCTATCTACAATCAATATCAAATATTAAAAACAAAATGGCCAAGGCAGCTTCTTCACTTGCTCTCCCATAATCTTCCTTGTTTTGTTTTCCCTAGGTACACTTTGTTAAGATCTATTCATAAAAGTTTGTATTCAATAATTTTTTTCACGATACAATACTTATAGTGCTGTTCTGTTCATAAGTATATATATACCCTATATTTTGTTGCTGATTGTGTTCGTAGCCTGCAGTATACTTTTTTTGTAACACTAGCCTCTGAATACTATTAAAAAATTAGATTCAGCCCACTATTCATTGGCACGTATAACATATATTGAGGTTAATATATTTTATTTAGTATTATTAAGTTTTGGTATTTAGATTTAATATAGTTTTTTTCTTATATAGGTGAACAGAATATGGGATCCATAATGTGCGACCTATTGCTTGGACCATGCGTTAAATTTCCAGATTGTGATCAATCTTGCAAAGATAAACTTGGACCAGATACAAATGGCTTTTGCGACATAAAAGCGAAAAATTATTGTCACTGCAAATATGATTGTTGGAAACGATAAAAGTCATGTGTGATTTCTGCAATGCTATGAAGTGTCAGCTGTTTCCAAATGTATAAGTAAAAATCAATGCACAAAATAATGTCAAAATCATACTGGATATGATTTTCGTATATTTCTAAAGCATTACCCATTAATAATATGATTCAATAAGGCATATCAGTGTTTGGGATCTAGCTCGGCATCAGTTTTTTTTTTTGGTAACATTCTTATAATCACCAACTTGTAAGACCCGTTCCTGAGGTTTTAAAACCATCCAAGACCGGCAGCTTTACACTTAAGATCATGTACTTCATTTTTTATATCATTTCCAGTCTAAATGTATTGTGTACTTAGTCGTTTTTTCATTGTCAAAGTATACTTGATCAATTCAACAACATGTACATCAATGGATAAATGATTGTATTAATAAACATAAATGAGATCATCACACAAAGAAATCATTTACTCTAAATGCTATTATAAGTTTACTTCTAATACGATCTACCCAACACCACACAACTTCACGCTGGTTAAGTCTTCATTGTTCCTTGACTTGATCAAGATCAACCTCAGTCCCTAAAATCACATATCATCAGTATTAGAACATGAACCGATATTTGTATCATTGATCCTAGCAAAGCATGTTCGGTCCCTATGTTTAAATACATAAACTCTAGCGAATATTATGTATATTGATCAGCCATATCTTGGAAACCATTCCAAGAACAATCACAACACACATAAACCCCAACCGACCCGCCTATGAACCATAAGATCACACGGACATGCACATGGTCCGGTTGTTCCTTGTTCGATGTATCAGCAGAACGGGAAGTGGATGATCCGGAAAGAATGGTTAGTGCCTTACAGCTAAACTGATTAAATGATAAGGGGGGAACCATTAGGTTTAAAAGCAGCAAACAAGGCGGACCTACTCACTAGACTTCGGAAGCCCAAGGTCTGGACGAAAATCTGAACAAGGTCGCCCTAAACGACCAGGACAGAGTACAAAACCCCAAGCGATGTACCATCTTGGTCAATGGACGGGTGAGCGTACAAATGAATAAAATTCTTAAGGAGGAGATTTATGAGAGAAGCTCATAAATCTAGATTCGCAGTGCATCGTGGTGCTACTCAAGATGTACCATGATCATAAGAGGTATTATCATTGGATACGTAAAAGACTGATGTGGCCAAATGGGTGGCTAAGTGTCCCAACTTATCAACTCATTAAAGCCGAAATCAGGTTCTGCGTGGGTTGCTTACAAAGTGTACCAATTCCAGAATGGAAGTGGGACCATCATCAATGGACTTTGTGACTGGATTTCCCACAACAGAAACATGAAAGATGCCGTTTGGTAGTTGTCGATCGATTGACCAAATCAAGAAAACTTCCTAGCCATCAAGAAGTTTGATGTGTGGACCAGATCATTCGTAGTACATAGATGAGATTGTGCGTTTACATGGGTTCTGGCCAGTATCGTTTCAGATAGGTACCAAGATACTTCTTATTTCTGGAAGATTTTCAAAAAGCCTTAGGAACGAGAGTAATTATGAGCACATCTATATCACACGATGGACAGCCAGAACGTACCATCCAACACACTGGAACAAATGTTGTGAGCATGTTTCTTGGAATGGGGTGATTCATGGGAAGACATTTACCTTCGTGGAGTTTTCTTACAACAATAGTTTCCATTCAAGCATATAGCAAGTCGCCATATGAAGCTCTATACCCGACCATGTCGGAACACCTCTATCTGGACCCAAGTGGCGGAGCGCAGCATATTGGGACCTGATATCGTGGAAGAACCTCGCAAAATATAAAGTTTGTTCGGGAAAAGATGAAGGAGGCACAAGATCGACATAAGAATACGTGGATCAAAGAAGAAATATTTGAATTTCGAAGTCGGTGACTTGGTGTATCTTAAAGATAACCTTCAAAGGGAGGATAAGAGTTTCCGGAAGAAGGAAATTAGATCCAAGGTACCCTAGGTCCATTTAGAGTTATAGAAAGAGTGGGTAAAGGTGGCATATAAGCTGGAGTTGCCATCCGAAATTGAAGCATTCCACAGCGTGTCTCCAATGTTTCTTCAGCTCCAAATGCCGTAACGTGACCAAGACAGAGTTAGTACTAGAAATCATTAAACTGATCTTGGTAAGAACTTAACCTTTAGAAGTAAGGCCGGTTCAATTATAGACAAGGATGGAAAAAGAAACAAGAAAGAAAAATAACTCAGATGTCAGACGAGTATGGATTGTAATCGTGGAAGAGGGGAAACAACTAGGGAAACCTGGAGCAGAATAGAGGGCGACTTTCCCCGAGCTGGTTTTTGATCAGTTCTGGACGAGGAAACCTTGGTTGAGAATTCGAGGGACGAATCCATTTCAAGTGTGGGAGAACTGTCACATCCCAAACCTGAATAAGGTCATCAGGCGCGAAGGAGGCATGGTTCGAGAAAACAACACTAGTCAGGTCGTTTTACAACAAGCAAGCGTTCAAATGGTCTAGGGAGGAAGGTTAAGTACAGAAGGAGACTAAGATTCACAACCAAATAAAGAAGGCTGCAAGGTTGGACGAGTAATCACGACAGAAGCAGTATTGAGTACAAGGAGATGGATCATCTGGACGAAGCGAACTTAGATCCGGCTAGCTTACACTGAGTATGGCATTCTCCTGAGCTAGACCACTAGCTCACTCAGATGGACAGCTAGGGATATTCATTTCAGTCTCAGCTGGGAGTGTTTAAGGTCTTGGGCAGTATGGACCATTACGGGCCATGGTTAAGGTCAGACGGTTGGATATTGTGGTCCAGCCTCTAGGCAATGGCATGGTCAATCCATGGACTCAACTCAGGTCTTTGGGAAGGTTAGGCCCATATGGATCCGCTGGGGGACAGTTATAGGCGAATGGATGCAAGTGGGACAGTTTATGGCCGAATGGATGCGATGAGACCAAAAGTGCCCACATCGCCCATCAATTGGCAACGCCCTCGGCCAAGGCCGTTACCCACACCTTCTTATATAGATAGAGGACCTGGGAACGAAAATAAATCATCACTTTCCATAAGAATCACATAGAGAAAGAGAGATAAGAAAGAAAGAAAGAAGAAGAAAGAAAGAATGAAAGAAAGAAGAAAGAATAAGAATAGACAGACAGAAGAAGAAAAAAGAAAGAAAAAAGAAAGGAAAAGAAAGAAAGGAAAGAAAGAAAAGAAAGAAAGAAAGAAAGAAAGAAAGAAAGAAAGAAAGAAAGAAAGAAAGAAAGAAAGAAAGAAAGAAAGAAAGAAAGAAAGAAAGAAAGAAAGAAAGAAAGAAAGAGAGAGAGAGAGAGAGAGAGAAATCGGCCAAACAAGGTTGATATGTGGTGAGTGAAGCCGACCAGAATGGGTCACAAAGGCAAGAGAAGAGTTGGAGAAGATCTCCGAAACTCCATAACGTGCAAGGAAGGTTAGTGACATAATCATTGGTTCATAGTCAAGACAAATCGGATGATCCGATGTTGTCTAAGCCATGTGCGGTTAATTATGTCCGCATTCTCTCTACTTCTAAGATTACTACTCTTCTTCATCTACTCTCTGTTTCAGGTTGAATATAAAAGGACGGGTGTCAGATATTGACTTGGTTAAGCCAGTCATGCACGTGTCAAGCATATCGTAAACAAGGCCATGGGCTGGATTTTCTATGCGGTTTTAAGAGAAGAATTCTTGCGAGTTATTTTGTCAGTGGGATGGTTGTGTAACATCCCGAGTTTGTGATATGTGAAAAGGTTTTAAGAGAATTGATTTGGATGTCACCAAAGTTGACTTACCTTTGCCGTCAAACATCATTTAGAACTCCAGGGTTAAGCGTGCTTATGCTGGAGTAGTGAAATGATGGGTGACCTATAAGGAAGTGATTCGGATACCGTGTAAGTGAGAACAAAACACGGGGAAAGGTCGGGTGGTGATTGCAAGGTAATACAACAATGATTTCGAGCCTTGAAAAAAATAACGCACCGACCGTTGGAACGGGATATAGGGGCCCACGCCGAGAGAGAGCGGCGTGGTGGCCATTAGGCATGTGGACGGTAATGAGGCGTTACAAGTGGTATCACGAGGCTGGTAGCCATATACCTTCAGGATATATAATATCTTGGGAAAAAACCCGAGAGGCGTCTTGAGACTCTGTTAATTCGTGGGCGCATACGAGGATGTATGTCGTCCTTTGAGCGGTGAATTGTAACAGTCCCGAGTTGTGATATGTGAAAGCTGTGAGCGAATATCGATTTGGCTACCTATGTGCACCAAAGTTGACTTACGTTTTCCGAACAGAAAATCTATCTATGGTCATCCGATATAGAACTCCAGGGTTAAGCGTGCTTGATGCTGGAGTAAACGTGAATGATGGTGACCTCATCGGATGAGTGATTCGCGATACCGTGTAAGTGAGGCCAGGCAACACGAAGAAAGGTGCGGGTGTGATTGGCAAGTTCAGTAAACAATGATTTTGAGCTTGAGAAGAAAATAAAGTATACGCACGCGCCTGTTGGATACGTGAGATTGGGGCCCACGGGCCGTAGAGAGCGGCGTTGGGTGGCGCATATTGTGGACGGTCGGAGGTGTTACAGTTGGTTTGGTATTGATTCTAATGTGCTCGTACAGGGAAGTCAGTTATTGCGCAGGGATTAAGAGTGTGATGTATCAACACAAGGGAATGCTCAACGACCTATGTGCAATTGGCCGTGCGATCTGTACGTTTCATACATGGTCTAGCTGGGGTTTATGTGTTGTTTTCGGTTGTTACTTTCGATATGGGTTTTTCAAGATTATGGCAATAAAATTTACTTAATATTGCTATAGGTTTAATGTATTTTATGAACATAGGGACTGAACCATGGCTTTGCTAGGTCATTGATTAGGATGATCGGTTCATGTTTCTTAATACTTGATGATTATGATGACTTCTAGGGAAACTCGAGGTTGATCGGTCAGCAGGAATCCATGATGACTCAATATTAGCGTGAATTTTTGTGGTTGTTTTGGGTATTCGAATAATTAGTGGGTACATTTTATAATATCATATAGCAGACAAACGATGTTCTTTGTTAACATTGAATTTCTCATTTCGGTTATTAATAATAACACAGAATTTACCAAGCATGTACATGTTGTGGATATTGGATTCAGGTACGCTATTCTTTTTGAAAATGATAAAACTACTAAGTACAATAAATAATTAAAGGATAATGATCAAAATTAATGATCTAAGTGTAAGCGCTCGGGTTCTGGATGGTTTTTAAAACCTCAGATTTCAGGTCCTTTACATAAGTTGTATCTCTTGAGAATGTAGCATAAAAAAATAACTTGATTCTGTAGCGCCGAATCGAGAATCTCAAACACTCAATTATGCCTTCTTGACATCTTATATTTATGGTAATTCTTAGATAATATAGTATATATCATTATCCAGTTATGTACGGGTGGGATTCATGGGATATTGGTCATGTGATGTCTTATTGTAGGTTTTGAGTATATTTTAGATGTTCCTAAGATGTATGGACGATTGCATATTGTTCTATGTTCAAGTTTGTTGATAGTTGGAGTCGAATGTTTTGCAATCCCTTAGATCTTAATTACGTTACTCATTCCAAACGCATACGTAGACATGGTTGGTTTAATGGCGGACAGTCCGGATTCGGTTCCAAGAGAATGGCGGTTGGGCTGACTGGTTGGATTTACCAAATGGCTAAGAGTTGCCAATGGTCGGTGAGTTGCCAAAAGGATTTTGGTTTCATTAAAGTATTCATGTAGACAAAGGTTTACAATAGATAGCACAGGGTTGCAAAGGTTACCAAAGGGTACGAGGACAAAGATGTGCGAATGGTTCGGTCTGAAATGGTAACGAATGGTTTGTACGAAGGCTATGATGTGGATCATAACGAAGTGTGTGATTCTTCAGGACGGCCGTGTAATTGGTCTGATCATGGTTGTATATTATGGAGACTGATCTTAGAATGAATGGATACAAGATTGTCGATGATGTAATTTTATGAATGCATCAGCTTTGGTATTTGAAACAATGTCAGATTCGGTTGTCGTTTGGATATGTCGTGGCCGGTCCAGAACAATATGTAAGTGCCATAGTTTAAGTCATATGAGGTTCGTGTTGTTGAGTTGTACATATGGATAAATGGGCAATTTTTAGTCATGGATATGGACGAAAGGTATAGTATGGTTATATTTGCCGTGGAAAGCCCAAATGCATACTTTTAACCAATGATAGTACTTCTCAAAGGTCACTGGAGTTCAGCTGGGGATGGGGTTGGTCTCTGAATATCTAGTACTAGGGGTTTTGTAATGGCAGTACATAGGATTAAGGACCTTAAGTATAGATCATTGAGTGATCGTGTGGTATAGTAAACATAGTATGTGTATTTCAGGATCAGTTAGTAAGCATCTGATGAGCTATGCTTAAGCTCGTGGATGTTGGGCAAATGTAGGCTTACCTATATATTAACTTGATATAGATTTAGTACATTGTTTTGGTGATCTGGTTAGGAATGGTTTAGGCTGTGATGAGAACTTGAATAATATGACTGGTACGCATTTACATAAGGGATTGTTCTTATAAGCTGAATGGTCAGTAGGGGAAATGACAGGGACAGACAATTGGACGCGGACATAGGTTATAGACTGGATATCGATCATGGTCAATAGGATAATTAAATCTTAGTCTGCATGTAAGTGAAAGGAATCTTAAGCTACTGAATTGACGAATGTGGTCTTTAGCTAAGGTCTAAGATATGCCCATTGGGCAAAAAAACTTAAGAGGGTTTGGTCAGTGTTAATGGACCGAGCTGGATCGTTAGCGTCATCAATCCGCTGGCCTATGATGACTCGGATCGGTGTTATAAAATGTTATAGGTTCATTAAGTTTTTTATTTTTCAGTTTTCGTTGAGGTTCTGTTTGTGTGTGAAACAAACTTGTGTTTTGATTAGTGAGTTAATACTCATAGGTGAGTAATCATGATGTCTGAAATCAGGTAGAAAAATATTTTATTGCAAAAAGTTGACCTATTTACTGTAAATGAAATTTAGAATCTTATAATTAAAAGTATCTGAATTTATTTCAAAAGATCAATCATGCCTAAAGATTAAATTTTTACTAGTGAACTACAGAGAAGAGATGTAAATAGTATGATATAATAAGTTAACGAGGCAGTGGGAAAAATTTAGCAAAATCAATCATAAAGAGATATAGTTATGTAATATTGTATATACCTTAAGTTATATCAAATATTAATAATTTCATTTAAATTTGGATCTTTTTGGATAATAATTGAATTTTTGTTTCGTTTCGTATATATAATTGATATCTAAAGTCCTAGCTCTTAGGCTCCATTTCTGGTTTTTTTTTTTTTATATAAATGTTCATTGGACTCGGTTTGGAACTAAGTTTAGTTTAAGAATCTCAGGCTCCAACGACTCGGTTTGGAATCAATACGGTTTTTGCACCAAAATTAAGTTGATAATAAAGAAAGTTCATTCGATACTATGAACTTGGTGCTGCGCATATATCAGCTATTAAACTATAAACCTTAATCCTAAACAGTGTGGTTTAATCCTAATTAATATTATAATTGTTTAAGATATAAGTCGACTCCTAATGTTTAGGAAAGCCAATACCCTATATCCTACTTGTTTATAAATACCAAGCCTAATCCTAGTAGTTACACTTATTGAAAACCCAAAAATAACGCATACGATATACACATAACATCCCAAAGGAGCCCAAGGTGGTTCGATCCTTGTCTTAATGGGCTAATAAGACTCCTCTTCAGCCAAAACTTCTAGGCTGCGTCCATGGCCTTGAATTAAGTGTTGTATAATCTTCATGATCGGTCTTTGACACTGCAACATGTTCGTTGTACAGCCAAAACAAGTGCGATCGAGCATTTATTCTTCTTTTGGGACATAAAAGTCTGTTTCGCCCACTCTCCAATTATGGCCCGATCCAGCACCCTCCTGACTTTGATTGGTTTTGTTCCTATGGACCTTTGGATGAGCAAACTGGTCGTCCATGCTAGACTGAAGCTAAGGTAATCCTGCTCCTCTCTTGTCTCTGTTTCGCATCAAGTTCATTTTTCACCTTTATCGCCTACATGCTTAGGTTTTGCCCCAGCTCACTCTTCCATGGTTCATCAGACTTCGTCTTCACAAACCCGTCAGATGGTTTGCATCTTTCCTTGTTATAGTTTATTTCAAGCGTATCAAGTTTTTCTCCCTCCCTTCCTCTCTCTCTCCTGTTCTAGAACCTCATAAATCATACCAAGAACGCTTGAAACTGCTC
>CAJHQP010006557.1:0-37460 GCA_905132765.1 Moricandia arvensis | reverse complement strand
TCGGGAAACAACTCTTCTAAAGACTCCTTCATGACCATATTCCTCACGCAAACCTACAAAAGTATATCACAAATCAGTCAAATAAAAAAAAGCTAGATAACTCAGTCGTAATACAGATAATACGAAACGTCTCTATCTAAAACCCAGCTTAGTAAATCTCATAACTCAGCCAATTGTAAAA
This sequence comes from Moricandia arvensis, assembly GCA_905132765.1. Classification (NCBI taxonomy): domain Eukaryota; kingdom Viridiplantae; phylum Streptophyta; class Magnoliopsida; order Brassicales; family Brassicaceae; genus Moricandia; species Moricandia arvensis. The sequence continues at coordinate 37,279 of CAJHQP010006557.1, read as the reverse complement.
AAAACTAGCTACCTAAATAACTCAGCCATCATATACTCATAACTCGGCCAAAAAATAGATAAAAACTCTCAGTCTGAAACCTTACCTTTCCATGCTCTTCGATCTCACGAGATAAGACAATATCAAAACTTGCTCGAGTACGACTTCCACCCCATCGTAAAAGAGGAATCTCGTCGTCACTTATCAATTTCCCGAAACACTCTCCGAAGCAAATGACAGATTCATATGCCCAAACCAATAAAACGTCCTTCAGGCCGTTGAGGGTGTATGACTTTCTGTGTGGACTCAACATTTTAATTGAATTAACAAGAACTTCATATGCAGAACGACCCCATGGATATGTCATCATAGCTTCATCGTCGAACACTTGCACTTTCAAAGGGTATCCTAGAACTATGATGCAGAGCATAAACACCAATGGCTTGAAGAACTAACAGCCCCAACCATTTGCGCTTTTCAAAGCTCCAGGGCCGACAGTACTCTATAGCGGACATCAGTTCAACTAACTTGGGTCCCATCCCATGCGGCACCTTCAACTCATCCCAGAAAGCTCTGTATTGTTCATGAGGTTCAAAACTTTCTGTTGGCATTGGGTTTGTGTTTAACCCAGTTATCGCACCAAATTCGTTTAGTCCAAACATGATGGGTTCATCAACAATGAGACTCCAAATCTCCTTCTTAGCAACACGCAGCTGTCTACAAAGTAGATAATGTACAGTCTTACCAGACCACACTTGGGCTATCAGCTAGCTTAGCAATGGTTCCAACCGGAAACTTCTTCACCTCATCCCACACATCCTTACCTAATGCTTCTCTAATCATAGGGAAGTCTCCAATATAGAAATTGTGATTGATCTCTTTGTTTTCAAGATTAGAAGCCCCTTCAGGATACAGTCTTGGAGGGTAATCTCGTGTTTGATCTTCAGAAACATCCATTTGATCATAAGAAGACATATATAATTCAGCCGAATATACAACTAACTAACCTAAAACGGAAAAATAAATCAGTCACAGCCATAATCAAATACTCAGCTAAAACAAGATAGATAACTCAGCCGATATATATACCAAATCAGCCACAAGATAAATCAAACTCAACCACGATATATGTCAAACTCAGCCACAACTAAAATAACACTGTGAAGTCACAACTTAAATCAAACTCAGTCACAACATATATCAAATTCAATCACAGTATAGATCCAACTCAGTCGAAACTTACCAGAGAAGACTTTTGCGGATCTGACTTTTTCGGAGTGGACGATTTCGGAGTAGACGATTTCCGAGAAGAATATGACGGCATTTCTTCTCGACCATTTTCAGAGACAATGCTAGACTGGAGAAGACGAGTTCACGGAGGAGAGAACATCGACACACTGAAAAACTCTCTCTAGGGTTTGAAGAATTCGACTTCGGAAGAGGGAGTGAGGAGTTAGGTTTTTTTTCTTGTTTTGAACAAATTAATGAATGTATTGGTAAGTGTAAAAAATATTAATGACATGAAATACGTATAAGGTGAGGTGGAATACGGTTAAGGTGACGTGGAATACGGTTTGCTGACATGACATTCTTAATTAAAAATATAGGCAAATTAAGGAAGAGTATTTATTGTAATTTACTAGGGTCAAAAAAACATTCTTGTAATTTTTAGAAAATGTATGTTATTCTAGTAATATTTCAATTTTTCTGTTCTATTTTAGTCATTCTCTCTTTTATTAATTCCTCACCAAGACTTTTTTCTTCCTTGGCAAGTTTCATTCTTTCATCTCAACCATCCATCAAAGTTGAGTAATGACAAATGTTTATACTTCTTACATTGGACTTGTTTTCCTTTGATGTTATACTGACACATGTTTTCATGAGTCACCTAGGTGAGAAAACTTTTAGAAAGAATCACTTGTACATTAGTTAATCTTCATTATAAACTAAACTCCTTTAGTTACCATTTCATTGTTACCAAATATGCTTAAGGTTAACAATCTCAATAAAAATAGATTAACATAAGACGGTATCATGGGCAAGAAATATTCTACCACATACATAAATATTTTTTACATAAGCTTCACTTGAACATTAAGACCATTAACAATGATAGATTGACAAACAACTGAAGGTTACCTTCTAGTTTGTCTCCTTTCCTTAGAATGCATTATGTGCATATAACTTTGTGTATGTCATCTTCTTTGGCGCAAGCTGTTGCGTTTCAAGTGGAACCAAGATCAAACGTCATGTCTTTTGAAATTGTTTTAATATTTCATATATTATTTGTGTTTCAAAATACAAAATATTAGATGTCTAACTAAAATACACAAAAAATTGTAACCTTTTATGAAATACATTATTTATCATCATATCAATATTATTAAAACAAAAGCATTTTTATCATGTAAACCATAGTCTACTGCAAATAATTTGCTCGTTCAAGTGGAACAACGAAGAGATCTACGTTCATCGAAAGAAGTCTATATTCCTTCAACATGAGAACATACAGCTGCTTTGGAGCTTTACGTACGACCACCTCGTCTTCCCCGACCACCTCGTCTTCCCCGACCACCTCGTCTTCTACGAGGACGGAAAAGAGTACCTGACTTGGTAAGTACATCTAATTCAATATCTCGATGGATTTGCACCAAACTTGGTACATAACTGAAAATATGATGATGTAGAAAACTTGGACCTCCATCACTATATCGCTGGATTTCTGTGTAATAACCATCTTCCTCTCCGATTATATAGTACATAGCCTGCTCGAGCAGTGATCCCAAAATTATGAATTACACAATGCGATTTTCTTGTCCTCGCCTAATAAAAGACACATTTAAACATCAAAACCATAGTCCACTGAGAAGGATTTGCCCCATGAAAAATCTGCTTCCATTTTATTGGTCACCCACATCTCCATCTTTGTTGAACCATTTATCCAACGTAACACTGAGAGTTCTTCTTTAACAACTGATAGAGCCGTATAAATAGAATTATGAGAAGTGTTCGGAGGAAAGTGTTAGGAAATACGGGTCAAATTTCCTTGCGAAAAATCAGAATTTGTGGGAGCGGGAAGAAAACACACAAAATTGTTAACGGAGTTCGGCCAATCTTGCCTACGTCTCCGGACCTGCTACAGGTCTTTTATTATTAACCCGGGAGAATTTACAAAGCTCTCAACTCACACCAAAAAAAAAAAAGTTTTTTTTTTTTTCTTACGAAGAACTTCTTCTTCTTCTCTTCTTCTTCTCTCTTTCTCTTTGGATTTTGGGATGAGATTTCTTCATCACCTTCAATGGCTATTTATAGAGGATGAAGCTTGGTTGGTAGCCAACAATGGTTGACAAAACTCAGCCATACTTTTTGACATTGATTCTTTGCGCCGTTATCACCGACCGCACCGTCCGCGTAACCACCGGCCACAATCACCGGCCAAAGAAAAAACGTGCTCCAACAATCTCCCACTTGAAGACTGATTTCAATCTGTCTTCACACCTTGATCAATGTAGCAGGTCTTCTCAGCTTGTTACTCCAACAAGCCAACTGAGGTTGCACACAACCTCAGCTTCTCGCACGTTACAACCTTCGTTAGCATGTCTGCCGGATTTTTACTTCCTGGTATCTTCTCAAGCACCAACACTTCATCTTCTAACGCTGATCTGATGAAATGATACCTCCGATGTATGTGCTTCGTCCGAGCGTGGTAAACTAGATTCCTTTCCAAATCAATGGCACTCTTACTATCACAGTACAACACACTTTTCCCTTGGTCATGGTCCAGCTCTTGTAGAAAAGACTGTAACCATATCATCTCTTTTGTTGCCTCCGTAACCGCAACATACTCAGCTTCACAGCTTGATAGAGATACAATTTTCTGCAACTTTGAAACCCAACAAATTGCAGTACCGCCAAAAGTGTAGACATTTCCGGTTGTGCTCTTCGTGATGTCAATGTCGCCTCCGTTGTCAGCATCAACATATCCCTGCAATCCCATCTCAGACTTTGTGAAACATAGCGACAAACTTGGATTCCCTTTCAGATATCTGAAAATCCACTTCACAGCTTCCCAGTGTTCCTTTCCTGGATTGCTCATAAATCTGCTAACGACTCCCACTGCATGTGCAATGTCTGGCCTTGTACATATCATCGCGTACATCAGGCTGCCTATAGCAGAAGCATATGGAACTTTATCCATATATGCCATCTCGTCTTCCGTCTTTGGAGACTGATCTCTGGATAACCGAAAATGACTTGCCAGCGGAGTATTGACTGGCTTTGCATCATCCATGTTAAACCTCTTGAGGACTTTCTTCACATACTCCTCTTGGGATATCTTAAGACTCTCCTTGCGTCTACTGATTCTCATCCCTAGAATCTGCCTTGCTTCTCCAAGGTCTTTCGTCGTAAGCTCTTCTGAGAGTTTCGTCTTCAAGCTATTAATCTCATGCAAGTCCGCTCCCACGATCGACTCATCAACTTGCATAGCCTCCTCATAACATTCAGGCTCGCCTCTATCTGTGAGCAGAATGTAGTTAAGCGATGGAGAAAATCTTACAGGCTTTCTGATGACTCTACTTGACCGTCGTAACTCCGTGATAGGTGTATATGGGACCACTTCAGAATCATCACTCTCTTCAGCCTCACCACTCTCGTCTTGAGAGATTTCTTCTTCTGCTGTTGGGGTATCCTGTGGCAACCCTGGTGTCAGGATATCATCTAAGTCAACAGCTCCAGGCTCTTTCCTCTCCGAGCCTTCTCTTAGCTTATCCTTGTACAACGCTTCTTCGTTGAACACAACATTCTTGCTGCGGATGATCTTCCGATTTTCATCATCCCAAAACCGGTAACCAAACTCCGTGTCACCATAACCGATGAAGTAACACTTCTTAGACTTCGAGTCAAGTTTACTTCTTGCAGCATCGTCAATGTGAACATAAGCTAAGCATCCAAACACCTTTAGATAAGAAAGGTTTACTTTCTTTCCACTCCAAGCTTCTTCAGGGATCTTAAATCCCAATGGCACAGACGGTCCTCTGTTGATTAAGTAGGCTGCAGTATTGATTGCATCTGCCCAAAACGTCTTTGGCAATCCACAGTGCAATCTCATGCTCCTTGCACGCTCGTTCAAGGTTCGGTTCATCCTTTCCGCTATTCCATTTTGTTGAGGCGTTCCAGGAATAGTCTTCTCCATCTTGATTCCGTTATCAGTGCAGTATCTTTTGAATTCGCCGCTGATATACTCACCACCATTATCAGACCTTAGACACTTCAACTTGAGATTTGTCTCAACCTCAACCATGGTTTTCCATCTCTTGAAAACCGAGAACACTTCATATTTGTTCTTCATGAAGTAGACCCACACCTTTCTTGTGGAGTCATCAATAAAGGTCACATAGTAGCACGAACCACCCAGCGATGCAACAGGAGCGGGTCCCCACACGTCAGTGTGCACCAGCTCTAACTTCTCAGATTTTGGCTCTCTTCCTCCTTTAGAAAAACTAACTCGTTTCTGTTTTCCAAGGATGCAGCTTTCACACATCTGATGATCCACCGTCTTCAGATCTGGAAGAGCACCATTTGCCACCATGAGTTTCATCCCCTTCTCACTCATGTGCCCTAATCTGCAATGCCACAACTTGGTTTGTTTGGCATCCTCGACAACAGCAACAGTGTCTTGATAGCTCGTCGTCATATAGAGAGTGCCTCTTTTATGACCTCTAGCAACCACCATGGAACCTTTCTTGACTCTCCAGGCTCCACCACCAAAGTTGACATCGTGCCCCGTATCATCAAGTTGACTTACTGAGATCAGATTTCGCATCAACTTTGGCACATGTCTAACCTTCGTAATCTTCCACACACGTCCATCTGACATCTTCAAGTTGATATCTCCAATACCAACTATGTCCAAAGGTAATCCATCAGCAAGATATACCTTTCCGTAATTTCCCGCAACATAATTCTCCATAATGTTATGGTGCGGCGTCGTGTGGAATGACGCTCCTGAGTCAAGAACCCATGAATCAATAGGGCTATCAACGTAGGAGATTGACGCCTTGGTGGTATTTGCAGCTGGATCACGAGCTTCACTTTTCCTCGGGGAATCAACAGACACTACCAATGCGTCAGCGATTTCACGTGTCACTGCATTGGCTCCGCCTCTAGTGTTGTCTTCCTTCTTCGGTGGGGCCCGACAATTCTTCTTAATGTGGCCTGTCTTTCCACAATTCCAGCACTCTGCAGGCTGTCTGAATTTGGACTGACCCCGTCCACTCCTTGACTTCGATCTGCCATAACTCCGGTTACTTCTATCTGGGTTTCTCCCTCTGTTTTCCACGTTGAAAGCAGAGCTCGTTGATGCTTCCCCAGAGTCTATCCTTCGAACTTCCTCGGCAAGGATACGATCTCTAACATCATTGAATTTGAGCTTTTGAGTACCCACAGAATTACTAACCGCTGCCCGCATTGGCTCCCAACTATTTGGCAGAGATGCCAACAAAATCAGTGCTCGCACTTCATCTTCAAACTCGATTTCAACCGATGACAGTTGGTTGACAATCGTGTTGAACTCGTTCACATGTGCGGCAACCAGGCCACCTTCTTCCATCTTCAAATGAAAGAGCTTCTTCATGAGAAATACCTTATTATTTGCTGAAGGTTTCTCATACATATCCGAGAGAACTTTCATGAGCCCTTCCGTGGTCTTCTCCTTCGCAACGTTGTGAGCAACGTTCTTCGACAGTGTTAGCCTTATAACACCCAGAACTTGTCTGTCAAGGAGCTCCCACTCAGCCTGATCCATCTTCTCAGGCTTCTTGCTCAGTGGTTGATGAAGCTTCCGTCCGTACAGATAATCTTCAATTTGCATTCTCCAAAATGCATAGTCTGTACCATCAAATTTCCCGATACCGTGTGCCGAACCGTCTTCGCCTCCCATCGTTTCTGAAACCACCGTGTTTAAAAAAAAACACCTCCGTCGATGAACCGATGTTACCGACAAAATTCACTATTCACGAAATCACTATTCACGTGAACAGTAACCCGACAAATTTTTTTGACCGATCACTGTAGCTCTGATACCAGTTGTTAGGAAATACGGGTCAAATTTCCTTGCGAAAAATCAGAATTTGTGGGAGCGGGAAGAAAACACACAAAATTGTTAACGGAGTTCGGCCAATCTTGCCTACGTCTCCGGACCTGCTACAGGTCTTTTATTATTAACCCGGGAGAATTTACAAAGCTCTCAACTCACACCAAAAAAAAAAAAAGTTTTTTTTTTTTTCTTACGAAGAACTTCTTCTTCTTCTCTTCTTCTTCTCTCTTTCTCTTTGGATTTTGGGATGAGATTTCTTCATCACCTTCAATGGCTATTTATAGAGGATGAAGCTTGGTTGGTAGCCAACAATGGTTGACAAAACTCAGCCATACTTTTTGACATTGATTCTTTGCGCCGTTATCACCGACCGCACCGTCCGCGTAACCACCGGCCACAATCACCGGCCAAAAAAAAAACGTGCTCCAACAGAAAGCACAAACGTATAAATCTCTCTCTTGTAAAATCAAAACTGAGTAAGGAGCTGGCGTATTTGTCACCAGAATAAATCCAGTAAGAGTTTCCTTTCAAAGTCACGCCATGAGAATTGATTACGAAGCAGTTGGGAGCATTAACAACTCTCCACGCATTAGAGTTGAAGTCGTAGATTTCAAATCCATCAACTTTGTCTTTATGTATATTGTAAAAACCCCAAAACATCAAGATTTTGTAGCTGCGGCATGATTTGTTGTTTTCGTATCCTAAAGCAAACTTAGGCTTACTCCCTCTAACCTTTTTGTGATGATAATACCTGCGACCATCGTTTTGTTCGATCCACCTTGTTTCTCCTAAACAAGGATTCCAAACCATGAGTTTGTCGTCTTTGGTGGTGCATAAGAGCAAACCATCGCAATGAAAAACTGTGTCTACATAGTAGACCCTGTGTGACTTATAATCCTTTAGGTCAAGTGCATCGCTAAATTCAATAGAAGGAGGAACAACGTTGAGATCTATGCTTGTTGGAAAATCCTATATTCCTTCAACATGAAAACACGAGGCTGGTTTGGAGCGTTACGAAGAAGGTGCTTCACGGTGAAGCTTCGGTCTTTAAATAAAGTGTTCCATAGTTTGCAAGTAATCTCAACTGTACCAGAGACGTGGCCGGAACCCTAGAGAGTATTTCTTCAACCAAATCCACTGGAAAATCTGATATCAACATTGTCTTTGATTTTGTGAACCCTAGAAAAGTATTCCAAGGGAAGAGAACGGGTTGTGTGTATCTCTCTTTTGTGATCTGATATCTCGATGTGACTCTAAGTAGAAATTAGGGTTTTGAGTGTTTCACGTTTGTAGCCGAACCTATTAGTCTTGTATATATACATCCAAACAGTGGCGGATCTACTTGGTCCAAGATGGAGGCAACTGCCACCACTCAGTTTTTTTAAAATATTGCAAATTATAGGGAATTAAATTGATTCCCCCACTCATAATTCTTTTTTTGCCCCCATAACCAACTTATTTATAGAAAACTGACTTTGAAATCCAAATCAATAGCCCACTACTCTATTCAGTTTTCAATTCATATATTACGTTAAGCTTCATAATGTACCAAATTTATTCAGTCTTCCAAACTTCAAGGATACATTACCAAAACCGGGTTCGTAATGGTTTATTCTTTGTCGATTTTTCCAATTTTCTTAATTGACTACTTTTTATTAGTCTTTCTCTTTATATGCACTATAAACATATTTATTGAGATGACATTTTATATTTTAAGATTATTTAGCATGCATGATAGTGTTCTTATATACTAATATTTTTTATTTGGATATTAATATGGTTATTTTAAGAGCTTAGGCTATCTAGATATTTTATTAAAACACATTATATATAAATTTTATAATATACCCATCAAACTTTATAAAGATAACGTTACTACCACATTAATAACATATGGTACTAAAATTATCATTTAATAAAAACTGAAAGTTTAATATAAAATAAAAAATAAATAAATCTAACATGTATTGGTAGAAAATAAAATTTTATTATTATATTAATATAAAAGTATTTTCGCCCCCAACTAAAATTATTTATGGATCCCTGACACCCAAACAAAACGATTTAAGAGCATGTTTATTCGGGGGCCTTAAGTAGGTTGCTTAGGGCAAATTGTAATTAAAAGAAAAAAAATGTTAATAAGTTAAGGGTTGGCTCTTAATTAAGGGTTGGAAAGTCGACTCTTCCTAGACACGTGTTGGAACCAAAAGGCATTTGGCTTTTTGAGACGAGAAGAAAAGGCGAAGGCGATTTCGACGAAGTCTCTCGGCTCTCTCGTCGACGATTGACGATGGCTTTCGGTGGTGTCGTCGGCGAAGTCTCTGGGTCCTCGCGTCGTCGAACTAGGTCGTCGTTGGGTTTTGTCGAGGAACAATCGTGGTCCCTTTTGTTGGAGAAAGAATCTCGGTGGCTCTATCGATGAAGAATCTCGGTGCCTCTCAATGACGGAGGATGTCGGTGGCTCTCCTCGTCAGAGAAAACCTGTGGCTCTCCTCCATGAAGAGAATTGTCGATTGCATGCCGAGTTTAATCAAAGGTAAAGCTCTGAAATTTTATTCTTTTTTATTTCATGATTCTATGGATTTACCGACATAGATTTTGAGATTTTGTCACTGTTTGGTTCTAGATTGATTACTAGTTATGTTTTTACATCTAGGATTGTATCAAAAGCTTTGATTGTATTCAATCCTTCCTTTGATCTCTGAGAAAGTGTCAACCTATGTAGTTATATATGTTGTTATGTGTAATTTTTTGGGTCACTTTGAAATTGTGAATAGTCTTGGTTGTGGTTGTGAGTTTCGAATATTGTTTGTGCTTACTTTGTAGTATTTTCGTTGTAAGTTAGAGGCTTTGACGATTGTTTGATGCTTTGTCTTTAGTTGTGTATGTTGTTATGTGGTCTAATTTTGCCTTTAGTTTTGTTCTGCTATGAGTTGTCAAATAGAGTAATAAGTAGCATTGATGCTTGTTTGATCCTTTGAATTTTCAGGTTAGACAATAAACCGAAGCAGAGTGGTTAGAGGTTGGAGAGATGACTGAATTGAATTGAAGCTGCTTGTTTCTCTTCTCTTCTTCCAATTAAGTTTCACAATTACTTGTTTGAAATGAAGCTTGTGTAATAAATGGTTTGGTTAGGGACAAATTATAGGTGTGTAATAAATAGATGTATGGTTTAGGGTTGTGTTAGTAATAAATAGATGTTATGGTTTAGGGTAGAGGAATGAATGTGTTTAGATATATTTCAAGTCAATGGGTAGGAATGAATGTGTTTAGATATATGTCAAGTCATCTTCCATCTATTAAACGGATTGTTTCTTCTGTTTCTCTCATCTTCCATCTAAACACATTCATTCCTCTTGTTCTTCTCTTTCTCTCATCTTACACACATTCGGATATGGATTATAATCCATATACGAGTGGGTCCAACTTTATTGATCTTCTTCAAAGTCAACAAAGTGTTTTTGGTTCATCAGAAGTTCCTTTATTTGGAACTCAACAAACCCAGGATTTCAACGTCAGTGCAGAGAGTGTTCAAGAGCGTAGAGAACGCAGAAAATGGACTCCCACAGATGACATTCTCCTCATCAGCTCATGGCTTAACACGAGCAAAGATCCAGTCGTGGGTAATGAGCAAAGGTCAGGCACAGAATCCCCAAACACTGGCAAGCGAAACTCGACCGCCTCCGGTGTTCGGTAGAATTTCCGGACAGAGGCCAGACTGTTGTGGCAGCTCTTGCTCGGAGAACCGTCCCTACAATTTGGTTCGAACTCGGGTGGAACCCACGTCCCGGGATCGGGAGCATCCTGCATACCCCAATACTCGTGAGCCTCCTCATGGTCGACGGAGTGGGCTACAAACTCGACCTTGGGCGCAGCATCCTCGTTTCGCGAACTCGAGCCCTCTTTAGAAGAACGGCTGCGACGAGACTTCATGGATTTCTTTCTTGAAGAAATGGCTCTCAAAAAAGGGAGAAAAGGGAGATATGAATTTTTTCTTTTCTGAAGAGAGAAAATGAGAGAAGATTTTCTCTTAAGAGAAGTTATCACCAAGTGAGTGAAGAATGTGAAAACTTACCTCACTTATTTATAGGCAAAGAGATTTCACTATTCACTCTCGGATTTTTTAACACTGATTCCGCCTAACTCACCTCGCACACGCCAAACACTCATAAGAACACTACATGTTCTCACGATCTGGGGGGCTAACTGTTGGGATCAAAATCGGTCACGACAAAATCAGCCTTAAAAAACTTCTCGAGAGAGATTTCTTGTCGAGAAAAAAGAAAGGAGAAATTGTAAATCAAAAAGCGGCATAACCGAACTTAGATTTCACAAGTAATCCATCGAACCGGGAAAGCCTCGAGAACTCTCAAATAATCTTGGCATAACCAAACAAAACGGTCTACTCACCGGTTCGACTAAACCGAACCCACACGGTCTACTTGCCGTTTGGCGAGTAGACCAAACGGCCTACTTCCCAAACGGCGAGTAGACCGGACAAGCTCGGTATACTCGCCGTTTGGCGGGTAGACCAGTCAAGCTCGGTCTACTCGCCGAACGGCGAGTAGATCAATCCCGAACGGTCGGTTCGCCGGTTCGTTGAGTAGACCAAACATTTGAAGGTACGGGCCGCACCGCCCCACAAGCATGATCATTCCATCTCCGGACCATCTTTATAACTCCCTTTTCGAGAACAAGTCAAACTTAGTCTTCGTTTCTTTCCGATCAAAGTCATCTCCTGAACTTTACTACCTAAAAGAGAACTACGAGGATTTCTTTCTCGAAAGAAGTAAAAATCGAACGTATAGACAATTGACGGTTTCCTAAACACCTGAAGATATTGTCTTCATTATATGGGAGATTCGAGCTTCCGCACGAATCAACATCATTCAGAAAGGGCCGTTTCAATAAAATCGTAAAAACGCCTTAGTCATAAAAATGGGCCAATAGGGTTCATGCACGGCTGAAAGCCCACTTTCGATTCTATATGAAATCGAGCCCAAATCCTATGACGGTTTACCCTTGTGTTGCAGGAAAGGATAAATGTTAAGTCTTGAAGGATAAATGTAAAGTTTCCAAAGGATAAACACAAGAATCGGGAAGATATGAAACATTTCCACGAGAAGATAAATTCAACCAAGGGCAGAATCGGCAAGGCAAAACCGCCTCTAAGGAGTATATAAGAAATCCAAGGTCAAAGGTGCAGAGGGACCAGAAATTTCACTCAGGCTCTCACAGCAAACTTAGCGTTTTAGGCAATTTTCCATTTTTGTTACTCGAGCTGCGACTCAACTAGGTTTTTGCAGTCTTAGGTTGTTAGAACTAGGGACCTCGCCGACAGCTCTCATAGCCAAGGCTCATACCTCGTTGTAACACTCAAACACTAATTCGGAATAAGATTCCTATTGCTCTTCCTTTTTTATTGACATTCATCGCTATTTTCGTTTGTTCTCATTGTCTGGTTGCTTGATGTTTTTGGTTTAGCAGAAATCCGGGATCTCTAGGAAATTAGGGTTTTCCTAACTTTCCTTATTTTACGGAAATCGACAAGTGCGAATTTTGATTCCCACAGTATTTATGACTGGTCTTTTGTACTTCTAATGCAGGTGAGAGAGTATCACGAGTCTTGGACGCAAAGCAGTGCATTGTTTCTTCTTTTGTCTTGTTGTATCACGAGTACTTTGTTTGTTTGTATTGTATTATTGTGAGTCTGAGCTGTATCACGAGTACTTGTCTATCTGTGTTGTATTATTGATGTGTATCACGAGAAAACTCTTTGTGTGTGTCAAGAGACATACTTGTAAACACAACCTTTGGTTATAAATATGAAACATTTCTTCTCCTTCTCAACAAACTCTTTCATATAAAAATCTATCTCTTTATTTTCTTTCTATCTTGTTATCAACAAACTCTTTCATACAAAAATAAGAAACAAAATTTATCATCTCATGGCATCTTCTTCCCATTACAATCTTGACGAATCATTTGATGAAGCTTTCGATCAATATTTTGATCAACAGTTTGATCAAACTTTTGAGAATCTATCCATTGAGCATGCTGATCAAGAAGGTGAAAACGAAGAGAAGAAAAAAAACGAGTTTTTATTGAACGAAATCGTGAAGAAGGTCATCTTCGGTTATGGAATGATTATTTCTGTGACAATCCAATGTATCTACAAATCTATTCCGACGACGATTTAGAATGAACAAGCTGTTGTTCATGCATATTGTTGATCGGCTCTCCAATGAAGTTTCATTCTTTTGTCAAAAGAAAGACGATATCGGCAGGCTTGGTCTCTCTACACTTCAAAAGTGTACCGTAGCTATTCATGTATTGGCATATGGTTTTGCGCTTGATACAGTCGATGAATACCTCAGGCTCGGTGCAACTACTACTCGGCTATGTGGGGAAAGATTTGTGGAAGCAATAATAAATCTGTTCAGCGATGAGTACCTAAGAAGACCAACACCGGATGATCTTCATCGTCTACTTCATATTGGAGAGGTTCGTCTACCTCACCGATTGGAAATTGCAATATTCTCCAGGTACCTTAAATGATATCAATGTTCTTGATCGCTCACTTGTTTTTGATGACATAATAAATGGTCAAGCTCTGCATGTGAATTTCTCGGTGAACGGAAAAGAATATCATTTGGCTTACTATCTCACCGATGGTATTTATCCGAAATGGGCAAATTTTATCCAATTCATTACACTTCCACAAGGGCTAAAAGTGGTTTTATTTGCTCGACGTCAAGAAGCTGTCCGAAAAGATGTCGAGTGTGCTTTTGAATTCTTGCAAGCTCGATTTGCCATTGTCAAAAATTCATCTCTTTTTGGGATAAAGAAAAGATTGGGAAGATTATGAGAGCATGAATCATACTTCATAATATGATAGTTGAAGACGAACAAGATGAATACACTCAATTTGATGTTTCGGATTTCCAACAAGGAGAAGGCAGCGAAACTTCAAATGTCGATCTCACCTATTCTACAAATATCCCTACAAATATCGCCAATATGATGGGTGTTCGAACTAGAATTCGTGATACACAAGTGCATGAACAACTGAAAGGTGATTTGGTTGAACATATATGGAGTCAATTTGGACGTGATGAAGACAACAACTAAGCTTCGATGCCTCTTTGAAATTATTATCATTTATTTTAGTAATCTTTCTTTTATGTTTTTAAGTCTTTTTAAAAAGAATATTTGTTTAAAATGTTATCTTTAATTATATTTTAATTAATGAATAAAATTTAGTTCAATAAAATAAATTTTTATTTTTTTTAAGAACCCTAAACTTAAAAACCTATCATTGGAGGACTAAAATTAGGTGTTTAACACTTAACTTAATTTTTATGGGGAATTTCAAGTTTACCACTTTTGTTGTACCACTTTTCATTTTTACCTTCATTAAAGAGACATTAACAAAAGTACCATTTTTTAAGAGGCATTTTTTAAAAAATTAATTAGAATTCTAAATTTTACATTCCTAAACCCTACCCCCACCCTACACCACCCCTTAACTCTAAATCCTAAGTCTTAAATTAATTAACCCAAGGGTTATAAGTGTGTTTTTTTTCTCTTAAAAATAAGGATAAAATTGATTAAGGTATTTTTGAAAAGTGGTACAAGGAAAGTGATATTTTTGACAATTTCCCTAATTTTAATACTATAAAATTGACTAAGAACCCACTTAGGGGTTATTGCAATGAACATGCTCTAAGCTTCGTGGAGTCTTTCCTTTATTTATTTATTCTTTCTAATTTACATTTTTTAAAGGAAACTTCTATAATATTATTTGAGAAACCAGTTTCTTATGCGTTGCCCTCACATTAATTTTAGTGACAATAAAATACAGTGGTACTATGAAAGTGGTACTTTTAAAAAATTTCCATCATTTTTCTTCAATTTTTCAAATAATCTTATAATAAGAACAATTATAAATTTAAAAACGAGTGTGTGTGATTCATAAAATATAAACCTAATAAATTAAAAATATTATATTGATTCTCACGTTATATTCACGTTATACAAAAACAGATACTTATGTTAATTCTCACGACGGTTAATTACCTAGATATCCTTAATGAACTAAATTATTATATTAATTGCCACTGATAATAATTGTTTTATTTCATTTTCCTAATAAAATTTTAATTAACATTTAAATTTATTTTATTTTTTTACAAAAGCACATAAACAATAAAAAGGAAATGTTTTAAAATATAAACTTATTGATTTTTTATACAAACGAATTTTCATTTTATTTTTAATTCTATGTGTCTGTTATGGCTAATACCTTTACAGAATTAAAAGGAAAGAGTATATTTTATATTTGACTAAGAAAATACTTCTCAAAAATGTATGTTTGTGCTATTATATATACTCAGAATGTGTGAAGAAAAATCATTAAAAGTTAAAGAGAATATCTTATATTGATATCAAATTTGATATTAAAAATGGCTATCACAATGGAAACTTTAATCACATTTTTTTACTATCCTTTTCATTGTATCTTTTGTTCATTGTGGTACTACAGCCGATGATACTCAGGGTAATGGTTTATCTTTGTACCCATATTTTAAAATATTTTGATTAATTAAGATGTATTGATTTAAATTATTTTTGCATATAGATAGATTATGGAGGAATAAAACATGTAGCATGCTTCGACAACTTGGAACCGTGTGAATATAGAGGGATAATAGGTTGCGATGAGTTTTGTCGGAAATGGGGTTATAATTTAGGACACTGTGCTGTAAGAAAATGTTGTTGTGAAAAATAAGTATGTTTTTCCAGTAACTATGTGTCCAAGATGAAAGAGAAATTGTCAAAAATACCACTTTTCTTTTCTTGTATCACTTTTTAAAAATACCTTAATCACTTTTGCCCTTAATTTTTAAGAGGAAAAAACTCACTTATAACCCTTGGATTAACTAATATAAGACTTATGGTTTAGAGTTAAGGGGTGGGGGAGGGTTGGGGTAGGGTTTAGGAATATAAAATTTAGGATTTTAATTAATTTAAAAAAAAATTACTTCTTAAAAAGGTGGTATTTATGAAAATATCTCTTTAATAAAGGTAAAATTGGAAAGTGGTACAAGGAAAGTATTATTTTTGAAAATTTCCCAAAATAAAATCATCTAATCAAATGTATTGGTGTTTGTTTGAAAACCACATCAATAGTTTTCATTCTTTTAAAATATCTATACAGAAAGTCTTGAATGAAATAAACAAAATTTACCAATTGATCAGTTTTACTTAAATTTGAGTAAGATTTATTTTTAACGAAGAAAAACTATATGGCAAAAAGAATCATAAGATCTTTGAGTACATTGTAGATCTTTGATCAGTTAATATTTCAAATGTTTTATATTTGAAATATATTAACATTTTAATTATGTATCCCTAGGTGATTTTTCCATGTTCATGCACGGAAATAAATATTTACAAAATAACTAAATTATCGTAATTTCTAAATATTCACTTTCATTGTTTATAACTTGTAAATAATTTTATTATTATATTTATGATAAATAAAAAAAGGGAAATTGTCAAAAATACCACTTTCCTTGTACCACTTTTCAAAAATGTATTAATCACTTTTACCCTTATTTTTTAAGAAGAAAAAACACACTTATAACCTTTGAGTTAATTAATCTAAGACTTAGGGTTTAGAGTTAAGAGGTGGTGTAGAGTGGGGGTAGGGTTTAGAAATTTAAAATTTAGGATTCTAATTAATTTAAAAAAAAAATTTCCTCTTAAAAAAATGGTATTTTTGAAAATGTCTCTTTAATGAAGGTAAAAATGAAAAGTGGTATAAGGAAAATAGTATTTTTGAAAATTCCCCATAAAGAAAATCATATTAATTATAATTATGTTCTCATGCAAAGATAGAAATATTTATACATTTTTTTATAAGTTCTAAATCATTTTGAAAATAATATCATATTAATTTCATTACGTTTTCATCTTAATTAAATGTGATTTAGAACTGGATCGGTGTATGTATAGTATGTTGCTGGGCTCCATATATTTTCTCAAATTTAAAACAATTTACTTTAGTTTAGTTAAACTTGAATTATTTTTAATTTCATTTAGTTTGGTTGATTTTCCTAGATTTTTAATTATATATAAAAAAATTTATAATTTGATATATGTTTTTTAGAAAAGAAATATAAAGTCAGAATTTCATTATTACATACTTGTAACTATTATTTTTTTGATATATGTTATTTTGGATAAAATTATAAAAGTTAAAGTGTTGAGAGACTGAAAGTTGCATAAACAAACCAAATCAGAAATAGTTCAAAACTTCATTGATTAATTACGATTTCATAAGTTAAAAAATCAAAAGTTTGTATTTATCTGTATATTCTCGTCATAATTATATATTTGATATCAATTATAATTTTCCAGTTCAAGTATTCTTTCTGTGTATACTGAGCTGCATCTATTATTTCAAATTGAATAACCGTTGTTCTGTTTTACATTACTCAAATTAAAATTAGATTACTATTTTTATCTTCATTTAGTTATGTTCATCAGTTGTCTTCAAAAAGCTATGTTCATAATTTTAGAGTTCTAAATATATTTTATAAAGCTTATAAATGTTAATATATCTAATTTTGAAAAACAAAACTGGAAACAAAAATATATACACATATGAATATTTATAAATAACTAAATCTTATTAATTAGTTAATCACCTTTCTAGAATTTTGAAGACATTGTATAATTTATATCTATTAAAATTAGGAAAAATATCATTTATAAATTTGTTTTTTTTCTTAATTTGGTATGTGATTTGAGAACTATGGTATTAGACTATCAGTTTTTAATCATTAAATCAAAAATATATTCACAATATTTTTTTAATATCTAAATTAATTTATTTTGTTGATTTTTATAAATAATGTTATATATATATATATATATATTTGAATATTTCTTGATATTTCCTTTGTTTATTTATGTTGTTTAAGGAAAATATAATGTAAGAAAAATAAAATTCATTTTATAATACAAAATCTAGAAAGTTTATTAATGTTTTCCTTTTTATTATATGTGTTATTGGGAATAAATAAAAAGAAACTAAATAAAAATCTAAAAATACTAAATAAAAAGAAAAATACATTTAATAAAGGTAATTAGATGTAATAATTCTTGAGGGTATCTTTGTAATTAACCACCGTAAAAATTAAAGTGAGCGCAATACATAGGAAACTTACTTCTCAAATAATATTATAGAGATCTCTATAATATTATTTGAGATGTTAGTTTTTTACGTGTCGCGCTCACGTTAACCTTTACGATGGTTAATTACAAAAGTACCTTTAATGAGTTAAAATATTATATATAATTATCATTACTAAAAAATATTTAATAACTTATGTCAATTAATTTTTTTAATTTAGTTTCATTTTCTATATTTTTCAATAACATATATAATAAAAGAAATATTTATATAATAGAAAATGAAATATATATTTACAAAAAAGGAAAGAAAACATATTTTATGAAAATATATTTTTTAAATATATGAGAATGAATATATATTTTATATATAATGTGATTTCATAAAAAAAAGTTCACATAAAAACAGTTTTGATATTAAAAAATAAACATCTTTTGAAAACATAATATTTATATATTTTACAAATAATAAAAATATTTTTTAGGAAAAATGATAGCTAGCTACACCAAGTATCGGACATCACATGGTTAGCCATGCCAACTAAAGTAATGTATGTCTAACTACACGAAGCTTATACTACGTATGACAATATCCATGAACTATATAATGCTATGCAATCAACATCATTAGCTTAATTAGCCCAACCGGTAAGGGACTCATGAACGTCGGAGACTAAATGTTGTTAACTCTCCCGTTAAACATAAATTAACCCGACATAATTTAACTTTAACATAATCAAAAATTTGGGCCTGGTTATTTTAAAATCGGCCCATAACTAACTTGTATTTTCAACTATTCCTCTTCTTCTTAGTGAAAGCATACATATCTGGGAAATTAGGGTTTGGGTGAAAATCAGTGAGATAAACAAATGTGGTGAAAGCTTGTGTGGTTTACTTAACAAATCGAGAAAGAAGAGTAAAGCGACTCCGAATTCTTGTTGAGATGAAGTATTTGCTTCATATTGTTTTTTCAATTTTGTCAATTGTCAATGTTGTTTCAGTTTCGGGTTGTTGTCGGAGTTTTCTAGGATTGTTGTGGTTTATAAGTTAGCTTATTGTGTTTATGTTTGCTTATTGTCAAGTTTTGGTCCTTAGGTGGTTCTCATGTGGTCTTCTTGTCGGCTTTTTGGTTTTATATGTATATTAATGTTGCATGTTTGGAATTTTCTAGAGTGACGAGGATTTGGTGGTGAGAGTAAAATGTTATTATTCTGGAAAATTTCAAAAGAAAGAAGGGGTTGTGGATTACGTAGATGTAGATGGAGAGGTCATTGTGTTTGAGGTGGATAATAATTGTGTCTTCACATCTTTGGTGTCAAAGTTATCTGAGAGAAAGATCGTTATTGGGAAACTGTGGTTCAAGCTTCCATATGAAAATATTGAAGATAGTAAGCCTTTGTGGGGAAATGTGGACAAAAACAAGAAGAGATTAGAAACAGTAGGTCGATGGTATAAGGAGGTGAACATATATATTGAAAAGAATGGTATTGAAGAAGCTAAAGAGATGACCATTGAACTGATTCATGAAGGTGGTGAGCATGGGAGTGATGATGAAGGTGAAGATCCAACATCTAGGGTCGAAGCTTCGGATGATGATAGTGTAGATTTTGAGGCAGATTTTTCTGAAAGTTCAGAGTCTGATGATGAGGTTGAGGTAATTGAGGAGGAGATAGAGCTTTTCGAATATGTGAATTATGAAGATTGAAGAACAAATTCTAGATGAAGATGAAGCTTACCCTGCCACGGATAACTCATCTGGTGATGAAGAAGAACAAGCTGAGAGGCTGGTTAAAAGGAATTTGCCTGATGGTGTTTTCAGTCTGAGGCAAATGTTCACTACTGGCGAGGAGTTTAAGGAGAATGTGATCAGATACATTCTGAAGACAAAGAGAAATGTTTTCTTTAATAGATGGGAAAGATTGCGGGTGGCACATATATTGCTCAGTGGAGAATCTAATCGGGAAGTGGATGGTGAAAACGTATGAGGATGACCATCAGTGTCATCTTGTGGGGAGGTGTAAACAAATAAAGAATCATGTGATAGCTGATCTATTTTTAGAGGACATTAGGTGCGATCCATAAATGATTACTCCGGAAACTAAAGATGAAATGAAGAGGAGGTACAACATCATCATCTCACCTCCACAGTCGCAAGTTGCTAGGAGAATGATCTTTGATAAACTCCAAGCTGAAACGAAAGAGCAGTTTGCAAGACTAAGAGATTACGAGCATGAAATTAAAATGTACCTTTGTTTTTCTTTAACTTTCATTCTCGAGGATCCTTTCATTATGTTGATATATATTGTGTCTATTTTTGAGGACAAATAAAAACACAATTGTGGAGATCAACACCATCACAAGAGAGGATGGAGAGGAAATATTTTCACAAATATACATTTGTTTTGAAGCTTTAAAGAGGTCATGGAAGGCCAACTGGAGACCCATCATCGGTTTAGATGGTACGTTCTTAAAACATTATGTCCAAGGGATGATTCTCACTGCAATTGGAAGGGATCCCAATAATCAGATGTATCATATAGCTTGGGAAGTAGTTTCGGCTGAGAACAATGAAAACTAGGAATAGTTCATTCACAAGTTGAAGCTTGACTTGAGACTGGGTGAAGGTGAGAACATTACTATCATATCTGACATGCATAGAAGTTTGATTCATGGTGTTAGTACGGAGTTTCCAAAGGCTGAGCATCGAGCATATGCTAGACACATCTACGCCAATCTGAAGAAACTGCATAAGTCTGACACTTTAAAGCCCATGTTTTGGAGAGTTGCAAGCAGTTATAAGACGCTGATTTCAAGATAAATCTAAAAAACTTCAGAGCATTTGATCCAAAGACATGTGATGATCTGCTGAAGAAAGATCACCGTATGTGGTGCAGAGCTTTTTTTAGGATTGGTTGTTGTTGTGCGGATACTCACAACAACCTGACAGAGTCTTTCAATGGAACTTTGAAGATTGCAAGGAAGAAGCCATTTGTGCAGATGATGGAGCTCATAAGAAGAGATGTAATGCAAAGAATAGCAAATAGGTACAAGATAGCTTGCAAGGAGATTGGAAGACACACAAAGAAAGCAAGAAAAGAGATGGAGAAGTCATGTGAAGAAGCTCAACATTGTTACTCTGTCTCAAGTACTTGTGGGAAATATGAGATTGTGGAGGACACTAATGGCTATTCAGTGCATTTTAATAGGCGCACTTGTGTATGCAGGAAATGAGACTTGACAGGTATTCCTTGTCGCCATGCTGCTTGTGCAATCCGGGAAAACATCGGGTTAGTTGAGGACTACACTCAGACTTCTATTTGACTGATAAATAGAAAGAGACTTACCGAAAAGGTCTTAAGCCAGTTAATGGCCCTAATTTTTGGAAAGAAGTTGAAGGAAAACCCATTTTGTGCACCACCTTATAAGCGACCACCGGGTAGAACGAAAGGTAAAGCGAGGATCAAGGGTGTCCATAAATCACCTTCAAAAAAGAAAGTTGGTCAGCAAGGAAGAGAAGTACATTGTGGGCTATGTGGTGAAAAGGGGCATAACTCAAGTAGGTGTCCACATGACGAATTGTCAAGGTTCTTTTATACTGTTTATATTATCGTCCAAGTTCCTTTATACTGTCTACTATGCCTTATACTGTCTACTATGTATTATCACAGTCTCAGGAAGACAAGGCTAAGAGAAGGCGTCTTAATGAGGAAGCTCAGTTTGAAGCACCATTACAAGTTCAGCTACAAGATCAAGAGGATGCTAATGACCGAGCACAAGAGGAGGCTGATTTTGAAGCTGATTCCATGGCTCAATTAGTTGAAGACCAACCACAATTTGAAATTCAAGACATTTCTTCTACTGCACCATAACCGATTCAAGTACTCAGAAGAAGCAGCCGCTTGGCTTCATTTTTTTTGGATGATCATGTCTTATGTTTCAATAACATGTCTATTCTATCTTTTGGATGTTTTAGGATGTTGGAAGTCTCGGGTTTTCTTTTGCTTATTTTGGATGTGCTAGACACATGAACTGGTCGAGATGTTTGCTTATTTTTGATGGATATGTAACACCCATGAACTAGTCGTTGTGACTTATAATAGTCCTTGACATTTGGTTGTATGATCTTCGAACTTTCAATCTTTATGACTCATTTGGCTTCTTTTTTACTAAAGGAAAATTTTGTTACTAGTGTTTCCTATAGTAAACCGATACATAAACATTCCATGATGAAGATAGTTTTACAACAATATTGCTCAATTGACATTGTTCAGCAACATTAAAATTAGCAAACCGATACACAAACATTCCATTGTACTCATGACTGATACACCAACAACAAAGTACAAAACAAACCAGTCTATTAAGCTAAGATTTTTCCTTCACATAATTATACATCGCGGATACACAACCGTTTCAAGAGAACTTGGTTTCTCCACCTTCTGCTGTTCTAACTCCATATGAAGCCCATTGACAGTAGCTGTTAGCTCATTGATAGTGGCCGTAAGTTCATTGATCTGTTTCTTCTTCCCTCGTATTTCGTCTCGAGGTTGAATCAAAGCCCTCTTAGGCCAATTCACTTCTTCTTCATCAAGCCACGCAAAGTAAGAGCAATGGTCATTCCCCCCTTCCTAATGATACAAAAGGCCATAATGTTAGAACCATTCTCATTACGACTAATTAACAAACACCATGAGTTTCATCTAGACATTGTACAATTACACCCAAAGAACCTTCGGCCAGGATTCCTATTTGTCCAAGCCGTGAAAACATTTGCTGGCAATTGACAAGCACACACTTTGCGATTACCATTACCATAACCTTTGTTCCTACTATTGTTTGATGACCCCGAGCTTAGATACATCTATCAAAGAACCGGTCAATCAATAACATCTCTTCTAACAATAGAACAAAAAAACTAAACACTATATACTTGGTTCAACAATTTTACCTGATTTCCTCTCTGTAGAAGTTGGACTCGACTTAGATTTAGGTTGAAATGACTGTGTTTCACGATGCTTCACGAAGAAGAAGAGATGAAGAAACAGATCGGGTCTTTTTCTTTTATTTGGTCTGTCCCAATTGAAATATTGTGGCCCAATTTTTTTTTTTTTTTTGGTTATGGTCGGGTTGAATTTCGGGTTAAATTAGGTCGGGTTAATTTATGTTTAACAGGAGAGTTAACATCGTTTAGTCTCTGACATCCACGTGTCCCTCACCGGTTATTCTAATTAAGCTAATGATGTTGATTACATAACATTATATTAGTTCAGCGATTTTGCCATGCGTAATATAAATTTCGTGTAGTTAGACATACATTACTTTAGTTGGAATGGTTAGCCATGTGATAGCCGAAAGTTGGTCTAGCTAGCTATCATTTTTCCTACATTTTTATAACAATTTACTTTGTCATATTATTACAAAAGTAATTTAAATGAATTATTCTAAAATATTTTTATGAACTAAAAATATTTTATAATTTCCACTATTGAAATGTTTATTCACTTTTGTCCTTTTGTCTAGTCTATGTTAGTATTTGCGACTCGAGCTCTCACGTTATATACTAGAACGGTTAAAATCAATAATACATTTAATGAATAGTTAGATTTATTAATCTATAATTAATTAGAAATTAAAAACGAATTTAATGATTTGATATTTGTCATTATCTAAAACTAGTTTATGTTATGTTATAAAGTTTTTATTAATCTTAATGAATAATTAGTTTTTTTAATATATAACAAGCCATAAAATAAAGAAGTTTTTGTAAAAATGACTCAAAAAAGTCAAATGCAAAACTAAATCATGGTTTTTTTTTAAACTTTCATTTGCCTTATTCAACAAAGACGTTTAGATTATTCACGAAAAATCATTATTATTTTTTCTGAAAATGTTTATTTTACTCAATCATCTTCATCTTCTTCTTTTAATGACAACATTCTCAATATCATCAATACACATAAAATCAACATCTACATCTTTATATTCTTATTTTTAACACACCCAAACGATTTTTCTTTCACTCCTCCCTTAGTTCATCCCAAAATCTCAACTTTTTTATTTTAAAATTTATAAAGTTATTACAATTACTCAAGTTCATAATTTTTAGTCAAGAACGAGTGAGTAACTTCCACTAAGAAGTCATGTGTGCTTAGAGAAGCTAAATATAAACCTCATTGGATCTAAGAATGATTTTCGATTTTTTTTCAGATCTCTTCGCCAAGAATCTCGTCTGGAGAAGCTAAACATGAACCTCATTGGATCTAAGAATGTTTTTTGAATTTTTTCAGATCTATTCGCCGACGAAAAAGTTTGTCGGAAATACCTCGTCGGAAAGACATATTTCGTCAGAATTTCGTCAGACGTTCCGAGGAAATTCCGAAGAAAAGTTTGTAGGAGATTTCCTCGGAATTTCCTCGGACAATTCCGAAGGACAATACTCCTCGGAAAATTCCGAGGGACACTTTCCTCGGAATTTTCCGAGGGACCTTTTTCCTCGGTATATTCGCAAACTAAATTTTTTAAAAAATAATTAATTTTTAATATATTTTGTATTTTTAATTTAATTTTTAAAAATAAAATTTAATCTCAAATAGAAATTATATTATAATATTAAAAGTTTTACAAATTAAAAAAAAAAGACATTGAAAATGTTTTATTAAAAAAAACAAATTAAAACTCGTTCAGGAACATTCTCATCATCATTTCCATCATTTGGGCGTTCGACCTCTCTGCTGCATCCACTTTGGCTTGTTGCGCGGCCATCTGAGCATGAATGGTGTTGTTCTAGTTCTCCAATGCTGATATGCGGTCATCCTTGTTCTGTAGCTGCTCCATAAGTGCCGGATCAACAAAAGGTGTTGATGAAGAAGAAGCAACCGACGGAGATCGACGATCCAAACCGAATAAACACCCTTTTCTCTTTGGAACCGCCTGAAAAGGAAACATAATGATTTTAGTAGCAATAAAGAAAAGGAAATGAAAATATAGTAAAAATAAAAATGAAGATCTTAACGATTCAACGAGCTCGTTTATTTGACCTCGAGACAGGTTGGTGAAAGCAGCAGTAGTAGCGTTCTCATCAGAGTGAAGCTGAGATAGGCGGAACTCTTCGTCATCCTTCTGGCTTTGGACCAGGTCGACCACTTCCCTCACAAGACCATCAGAAATCTCGCCGGTGTTTTTGTTGGTATACGCAATCCTCATTAGGGCGAGATCATCAACCGGCTCACCATCATTTTCTTCCGCCTAAAAAATGTAAGAAATGCATTGAAAATTGATTTAAAAATGTTTAAAGATTTGAAATAAAAAATAGATTTAACTTACCATTCGATGTCCGAGAGTGTGAATACTCTGGGCACCCAAGTTGTGCTTGTACATGCCCTTCCCGCGACGCTCGCTCTTGCGGTTGCCAGAGTTGGTCACCGATCGGTCTTGCGTTGTGTCCTTCTCCCAGTATTGTATCAACTCCGTCCACGCCGTCTCGTTAATCGATTTTGGTGTCTTTCCTTTGATCCACTTCTGCTTCCACTCATAGATTTACTTCCCATAATTATCCATGACTTTATGGTTGAAGTGGTGACGGATGAAGTCTGTCTGATCAGAATTCCAGTTGAATTCTTGCTGAAAAATACACAATTAGTAAAAAAATTATGTTAAAGATTAAAAAAAAAGTTAAAAAAATTAAAATTTACCGCAAACTGACGGAACCACATTTCTCGATCCTCAGAAGGGAAGCTGGTGAAGGTAGGATATCCCTTATGGAGGGTCGAGTACATCATCCGGTTGATGAAGGTGTTGATCCCGTTCCCCGATCGATCGAACCTAAGATAAGAGAAAAAATTGGAATGAAAAAAATATAATAAAATAAAATTTTAAAAAAAAAACAAAAAAAATTTTTTTTTACCAAGTTTGGTGTCGGCCTTGTGGATACGGAGTGAGAACGAGAAGATGCTCTCGACCCGGCTGCTGAACTAACTGTTCAACAATCATGATTCCCGGAACAACCGGAGGAGCGAGAGGGTGACCATACTCATCTGCAGCTTGGTTTAGAGACGCTGAAGAAGCTCGAGAGCGGGAGGACGAACCACTACGACCTCGTGGTGCAGAACGGTGAAGTCTAATTTGGTTCTCGCCACTAGACATATTTGTAAAACAAAGTTTTACAACAAATTTTTTAAAAATGACAAATATACATATAAGAATCTAAAAATAGATTTAATATACAAATGATGTTTTATAAATATAAATATAAAAATCATTTTATAACTATAAAAAACTTTTTATAAATATAAAAATCATTTTATAACTATAAAAATGTTTTATATATATAAAAACGTTTTAAAAATATTAAAAACATTTTATAAATAGAAAAATCATTTTATAACTATAAAAATCGTTTTATAACTATAAAAAACTTTTTATAAATAGAAAAATCATTTTATAACTATAAAAAACGTTTAATATATATATATATATATATATATATATATATATAAACATTTTGCATCTGAAGGATGTTTAATCTCACCATCTGTTGAATGCTCCGCATGTCATCTCATTAGTTTGGTTGTGCGTTCAGACTGATACAACTTCTTCAACCTTTCTGTCAACGGCAAATACCACATCCTTTTGTATGGCTCTGGAACTCTTCCACTAGTATTTCTATAATGAGCCTTCCCACAAAATTTGCACTGAAGCCGATTCTCATCCGCCCTCCAATATATCATGCAGTTATCGATGCATACATCTATTACTTGATACGATAAAACAACACCAGCAACGAGTTTCTGAACCTCGTAGTATGAACCCGGAGCTAGATTATCTTCTGGTATAACACCTTTTACAAAATCAGCAATCGCATCCACACAATCTTCAGCCAAATTATAATCTGTTTTAATGTCCATCAGTCTTGTTACAGATGATAAAGGCGAATGACCATCTCTGCAACCTTCGTACAAAGGTTGTTTGCCTGCATCCGACATATCAAAAAATCTCCTAGCTTCTGTATTGGGTAATTCTTCCTCTCTAAAATGATCATGTACCATCTGCTCAGTACCTACACCATAATCTACATCCGTTCTAATTGGTTCTTCTAACCTATCCGCAGTCCGAGGTTCGCTAGTACTACCATATTCATAATCAGTTTCTCCATGATGATACCAAATTTTGTAACTTCGTGTAAACCCATTCAAATATAGATGTGTCCAAACATCCCACTCTTTTATAACCTTTTTATTTTTACAAGTAGAGCAAGGACATCTTAACATACCCGTTTTCGCTTCCGGTTGTCGTTGAATTAGCCCCATGAATTCGGCTATACCTTCTTGATATTCATCCGTAAGCAATCTCGTGTTAGGATCCATATGAGGTCGATCCATCCAAGAATGATAATAATTTGAAGAAGACATGGTTTTTTGAATATATTTCGTGTGTAAAGTGAGTGAGAAGATGAAATATTGAGTGAATGAAGAGGGGGAGGGGTGCTTGTATTTATAGATGAAATATTGTCGGCATTTCCGACGAAATTCCGACGACTCCTCGGAATTTCGTCGGAATTATTCAACACCCACAACGGCTACCCACAAAGGCTCTTTTAACTAATAGATTCCTCGGAATTTCGTCGAAAAAAAACCGACGAAATAAGTTTCCTCGGAATTTTCTCGGTTTATACCGACAAAAAAATGTTCCTCGGAATGGCGTTGGATATTTTCGACGAAATTCCGTGGAAATATGATTTTTTAGTTTCCTCAGAATTTTATCAGAATTCCGTCGAAAAATTCCGAGGATGTACGTCACCGTCAGAATATGCCATGTTTTCTTGTAGTGAAAAAAATCTGCAAAAAGACCAAAAAATTCTTTGAAATAGGAAAGGGAGGTATGTCGCAAAGATCATTCAGAAAATCCTGAAAGTTCAGTTGCGGGAAGAACATTTTTAAATTAACTTTGCGATTAAAAAAGGTCCAAGATGGTGCCAAGATAATTCTCTCGAAGGAAGGAACACAAGATAAGTGTGGTCTTGGTTTGAGGAGGAAACCAGAAGATGTCAATCTAAATCCCACAACATAAGTTTAGAAAAATAATATCTAATGTATAATAAGATGCCAACTCTGATTAGCCTTTGGGGAAGGATTTCAAAAATAAATTCATGAGAACTTGTCTCACATGCCTAAAGTGGACAATATTGTATTATTCAGACAATAATTATTTGGACAAGTGCTCGAGAAAACTCAACCCTGAAAATCGTATATAATATTTGTAATATTAATTTATACTATATAAAATGAAAAGTATAATAGACATGTGAATTAGAAAGTGTTAAGAAAGAATTTTTTCAAATAACCAAATTTTGAATAAAGAGAATATCATGATCTACTATTTCCATAATTTTAGTAATCTACATTTTGTAAAATATAATCATTATGTATCGATTAAGAGAAGTTTGTGAGAAGTATACATTTGTATGGGTTGGTTAACAAATTGATAAAATTAAGTTTTGCAGTTCTTATAAGTTTTATTGTCTTTTCAAATGAAATATGACATTCCATTATACATGTATGATCTTTAGCTTTACATGCACATGATCTATTCTATTTATATACACATTACACAATTACATATAAATGAGAATATATCCACCGGTTGGCTCAAATCCAGTTTCGAACAATCGACTTGACAGTCAATTTTTTTTATTTGTAACATGAGACACACAAAAGTGAAAGTACAGTTGTTAGGATCCATACAACAAACTTCATGTGAAATAGAATGTATAGTATCACAAAAATGTAGAAGGAAAACCAGGTAAGACATAATGATATGCATAGACAACATATGAATTCAATGAAGCATACAAGGGCAAACACCCAATGTTCTATATATGACCAAACACTATGCTATTTACAAGAGTCCAAAATTCTATTATGTTTACACTAGTTCTGAAATGCACAGAAACCAATGGATAAGTAAAACAATGGGAAGCATACAAAGGCAAGCACAAAATGTCAAAAAATAGAACAGAAGCAACTATATTTTAGAAGGGAATAAAATATTACTTATGTGTAAATCTATTTTATTTATATAGGACTCGTGAGTCAATTTAGATTAATATCTACCAAGAGTCATACAAGCAAGACATAAAAGAGTATGCATAATATTCACACAAATATATGAAATCTATTCTATTTCTATGGAGATTAGGTGAGTATATTTTGTCTAACATCAGACAAAGTCTATTCTATTTCGATGTAGATGAGGTGAGTCTATTATGTCTAAAAGCGGACAATTGACTAAGTTTATTCTGTTTATATAGGACGCGTGAGTCCATTATGTGTAATGCGTAGATAAAAAGCTACGTACAAGCAAGGCAGAAGAAGAAAGCATGATCTTCACAAACACGGAGTGTATTCTATTGTCACTTTTGAAGAACTGTACTATGTACTACATAAAATGTTACTATTTTATACTATGTAATTGTGAAGTATTATACTATATCAGAAGCACTGATGTGAAGTCGAATCGGCAAGAGTTCAGTCACTTCGCCGCAGCGTCTGTTACGGCGTTGTCACCTCTATAGATTTTGGAATCTGTGATGCTTCTCCGTCCGTAACGGCCAAAGCTTTTGCAAACGGTCTTCTCCTCTACAGAACTACTCCCATAAATAATGCAGCCAGTGGTCACACAGTTGTTCAAGTTTGAGAATAAAACTATTTGCCTTCTACAAAGTTAGCAAATAAAAGTTACCAAATAAAAGTTACCTTCAGAGGATATATGTAAATACGGAAGGGCACGATTTACTTTTGCAGATGATAATTATTAGTGTAAGCTATTTGTTTTTGTAGGTTTGGTTGTTGAGTATAAGGACAAAAAGACATTACTACATAAAAACACACGGTATATGAACAAGTTAACGCAATTAGTCAGACGCTATACGATGCAATTTTTTTTTTATCACTTTTTGAACACCAGACAACAAAACATGCTTCTGTCTTGAAAAAGTAGCATAAAGAAGATAAAGAAATAATAGCAAAGATTTTAGGTATAGGGCATTGTTAGATGACTAGTCTTCTTCTTGACTTTCCTCTGCTTAAGCTTCACTTTAACATTAACACCATTATCAATGATAGCTTGAAGCACAACCTCAAGCTTACCCTCCACTTTATCTCCTTTCCTTGGAGAATATACAACGTCATGTATGTCATCTTCCAAACTTCTCTGCGCAAGGACTGTCCCAACCGCAGCACAAGCCACAGCGTTCCTAGTAGAACCAAGATCGAACTTCATGTCTTTTGAAATGGAATGAGCCACAGTAACAACCTTACTAGTCACCCTGTGAATCACACATGCTCGAACCGAGGCCTTTGAGATGTAAATGTCTAAGCAAAACGGGTAGTGATAAGGAGCCGTGAGCTGGTTAAACGTAAGCGTTCGCTCTCTCTTCTTCGTACCTGCATTAAGATGATCCACTTCACCAGTGATAGCGTTGATTTTTGGCGCATCTCTCTTCTTGTATTCCTCGCGAACTTCTTGATTACTCTTTGCTGCCTCCTTCTTCATCTTTGTTTCTTCACTGTTGTTTTGATCGTTCTTGGTTTTCTGGTGATGGTTCTTGCGGTGGAAGTCATAGTTGTATTCCTCAAACTCTTTTGACCCTCGATCAAGCTTGTAGAAAAGATCACCACGGATTCTCATATTGTCGATTTCATCATGATCAAGATCAGGCACGACCGTTTCACCTCCTTGTGTTGTAGAGGAAGAGTTTTTTGCAGTCTCTGCTTGAACCTCTCTCCAAGCTTGGGATATAGATGATGAGACATCCCAAGCAGCATCATCCACAGTTTCTATAGCACAACCATTCATTGAATCCTTTTCAGTTTTTTTGCTGGAAAATCTCGACGACAAGCAGTGTGAAGCTACTCGAAAACGGGATGTGAGATTCGGCGAACGGAGAAAGCTTCTTCTGAGAATCGTCGAAGCCATTGAAATAAAAGAGGCCACTGTACAGCAAGGTTTATCAGAGACAAACCGTCGAACACGGGGTGTGCAAGGTTTCACAGAGACAAATCGTCGAACATGTGGTGTGCAAGGTTAGGTTGGGATAGAGATTACCTCACACCGCTTATAAAACTGATCGGTCCTGCTGCTCTGTAGGGTAGTGTCTACGACTTGTTCAACAAAGAGGTTAAAAGCAAGGATCTTTCAAAGGAACCAGTGTGGTTTCGACGTGAAGAACTGTACTTTAGATGCCTGTCTGAATCGTAAACGAAATAAAGAGTTTGTGACAAAGAGAAGTTGTCATATATAATTAACAGAAAGATAAGATGGTTGACAGAATATTAGGGCATTACAAAAGCTTATGAGAAGAAACAGAGACGATGTTTTTAACACACAACATAAGATAGCTAACTTACTAAAACGAGTTAGGCTTCGAAAATATTACAGACAAAACGACAACGTAGACAGACAAAAGATGCAGATACAGAGTAGTTGTCACAGTATCAGTGGTTGTTGGTTATTACCATTCTTCCTTCTTGATTTGTCATCACACACTGTCTAATTCAGTAGTAAGCTTGCTGATGATGGGTGTGTTGGTGGTGCTGCTGAGGGTAGTGCGGGTGGTAAACCGGAGGAGCTGGAGCTGCAACAGGAACAGGGCCGTTGCAATAACCGTTGTACGCTGGGTAACCGACAGGTGAGCCTTGGTATGAGGCGGGGATAAGCTCAGGGGAGTATGGATAAGGTGGGCTCCTGTTGCTGTAGACAGTAGTAGGTGGTGATGGGTAAGCTGCTGGTGAGGCGTACTGAGGTGAGTGAGACGGTGATCTGATGAACGGGAAGGAAGAGACGTATGCGTTTGTGATACGCCCAGCTTTCGCTGGTGGCATTGGACCGTTGTAGCTGGCTCTGGTTCTCTTGTTTGCCGGTACAGCTGCTGGTTTTCTCTTCTCGGTTTTGGTCTTCTCTAGCTGTTCCAACCGCTTCTTGAGGTTCTCTGGAGGGAACTCTTCCTCGAGTTTGTACTCTTCTATGCATTTCAAGACTGCCTTAAGAGCTGATTGCTCCTTGCGCGCCACGAGATGCTAACATGACAAAAGATATTAAATTTAAGCTTACGAATAAAGATATTCGAGCTATAAGATTAATGAGTAGATTACCGAAGCACGGCCAGTATTGCTGGAGTCTTCCAGGACTGTCTTCTTTGCGTCCCTTAGATAGGCTTTGAGCAAAGGAACAGGAGGGAACTTATCAACAAGGCCAACTTCATAAGTAAAATGAACAGCATCAAGCTGTTGTCCCCTGCTGATTAACTCTTCAATCATATCTGGTGCAAGAATAACAACTCAAAGACATCATTCATAACCTCAAGATATATAGATAAAAGACTAGAATGTCACACAGCTTATCATCAGTTCTAATCTGCCTATGTCACTAAAGTCTCAACCTTCGCCACAAGCTATGCAAATATAATGTCATGAGAAAGATAGGAGCTTAGGCTTACCAGGCATTTGATCACCCAAACCAACTAAAACAGCAAGCTTTGGCATCTGCTTACGCCACGCGGATCCAACGACAAGCTTTCTGTAGAGCCCAAGATCTTCACTTTTAACAATCCCAAACGTCACAAGATGCTGAAGAAACGTATGCACATCAGGTGTCTTCACATTCTCCACCCTTCCTCTCTCCTCCAAGCTCGCCTTCCACGTCTCTGCAATCTCCTTAGCTTTCGCCTTAACACTCGGAGTAACAAGCAGCCTCGACTTCCCAATCACTGGATCCACCATCACAGGTGCTAAGCTCTCAAGAATCACCACACAAGCCCATCCGAAATCGTTAGTCATCTTCTCTCCGGAGCCCCTTTTATCCACCGGAAAGACCTCAGATATCGCCTCGAGAACTAACATCGCCGGATCCACACAATTCACCAGCGCAGCCGGAATCTGAGACCGGAGCCCCTCAAGCTCCTTCTTCCTCGCCGTCACGAAGCTCCAGAATCCTCTCGCGTCCATCTTCAAACAGAGAGATTTCAAAGCAGAGAGAAGCCCTTCCTCATCGTCAACCTCGCCACCGCCGTCATCTCCATCTCTCGCTTTCTCAAGCGACTCCAGAGCAGCTCTAGCTCGTTCCCCAACTTTCTCAGCGACGATCTCAACGCTGCGCTCGATTGTAGCCTCCCGACGCTTAAGCGACTCGAGAGAGGTCTGAGTCTGGCTATCTAGGGTTTCGATCATCTCCTTCAACGCCTCCGATTTCTTCATCAGGTTCTCCTCCAGCGTAGTGAAGTGATCGGAGAGCTCTTTCCAGAGAAGAGTGCAGCTCGTCATCAACGACGTCTGCTTCTGAAACTCCTCGAAACTCGGCTGAGCTAACTCGGTCAACTCGCCTGGATCGGAAGCCGACCCCATCGTCGGCGTGAAGGCGGAATCTAAACGAACTTCAAATTCAGTCGAGAGAAGAAAAACAAACAATAGATAGAAGGTGAGACGAAAGTGTTTTTTGGAGTGAGATTGGAGAAAACCCTAGAAATGGCAAAAAGTTATCGATGACGTGGACAAGTCACAAGTCTGACACGTCGCGGGTCTCTCTAGATTGCGCCAGGGATGCGCAGGTTATGTTGGTTTGGTGTGCTATTGTGAACGGAAGATGTGTAGTTTTGGGTAGTGTGATGACGTGTGATAAGGGCGTGTTTGGGGTGGTGGTAATAAGTATCCTAAGCTTCGCTTTATCGTATAGATCGCTTAAAGAAACCAATAAATAAAGGTGAAAGAGATACGTGGGCCACGCCCACTGACCACCACATGCGTTGAGTCGGAAACCAGTGAAGCATTGCCGGTTAAAGTACTTCAAAAATGTAGCATTAATATCACTTAGAAAGTATTGAAATTTTTTGTTTATACAATTGGATTAAGATAAGATCTGCGTAAAACAAGGAATGTACATTGTGTATATAAATTATTTTTATTTAATTTTTATTTTAATTTTTATATATTATAAAATAATAAAATACATAGTCCATAAGTGAGATTTTAAAACTATTACATATATAATTAAATTAGCTTGAAACATAAATTAAAATAATTATTTTTATTTATTGATAATTATTTTACAGTAAATAATTCAAATAACCAGTTTATCTATTTTATATTATATATAAATATATAATTAAATTTCAATGATATCGGTATAGATATAAAATTATTTTAAAATGGTTATCTATTAAATGATTATTTTTTATAAATAATTTATGATTATTTGTGTCAACAAAAATTTAAACCAGTGGTAAAAAAATTGTAAACTATTGGTAATAAAAATTTTAAATGTGAAATTTTAAATAGTTATAATTGTTTTAAAAAATTTAGTACAAAGTTTTAGACTAAAATATCTATGTACATTTATATGGTATATGGTTTAACTTAAAAATATTAAATAATATATATATAATTTGAATATCAAATTTTCATATTTATCACATTATTGGTACCATTATTTATTTTACCTTCACTAAAGATATATTTTTATAAATATTTTTACTAAGAGACAAAAGACTTTTAGATTAATTATAATCTTAAATTTCACATTCCAAAACTCTAGCTTACGTGTCAACTCTAAAATCTAAGATTTAGATTAATTAATTTTATGGTTATATTTTTGATAATTTACCGAATATATATTATACGAGACTTTGTACTCATATGGTTTTAATATTATTTATATATTATTCTAACAACATTTTAAAAAAAAAATTATTGATCATAAATTTTTCAAAGTGTGACTTTATAAAGTCTAATAATTTATAGCTGTGTGAAAATTTTAAGATATAACATATATCAAAAATCTAAATTTTAAATATATAAGTAATGTAAGTTCTAAATTTATTTAATAATATAATTGTTTTTTTAAAAGTTAAAAGATACTTAAGTTTTTATCAAAATTTTATTATTCAAAATTATTAAATATCATATATATTTTAGTCATACTAGGTAATTGTGTATGTTCTGTTAAAAAATAGTTTTTATATAAAAATATATTATAAATTTAGATTGAGCAATTTTAAAAAAAAAAATCATTTCAATGCTGACAATTTTCATATTTTAGATGTCGTAATGTTTTTTAAATAATATATAAGTGATTTTGTGTAGTATAATGTAAAGAAGGACACATGTATACATGAAGATGATCTTTAAAAGGCTGTTATGAATCAGTCACGCGTGAGAATACTTGGACCGAATATTTATG
This sequence comes from Moricandia arvensis, assembly GCA_905132765.1. Taxonomy (NCBI): domain Eukaryota; kingdom Viridiplantae; phylum Streptophyta; class Magnoliopsida; order Brassicales; family Brassicaceae; genus Moricandia; species Moricandia arvensis. The sequence continues at coordinate 1,776 of CAJHQP010006557.1, read as the reverse complement.
TGTTCTAAGACGTGATAATTAAGCCAGCCATAAATAGACTCATTACATGTGTTTACATTAATAAAATATCAGGTTTGCTAATTTTCGTACTATGTTTAAATATCTTGTGATATCAAACAGAAGCATAAGATAAAAAGAGATTTGAATTTGAATTATTAAAGTTACTTAGAATTGACATATGCTAAAACTTTTTTCTGAGGATGTCCAAAATGTAAAACGGGACAGTGACATAAAACCCATTATTGAAACATCCTTAGTTATCATTTTAATTATGCAGATTAGAAAGACAAAACACAATTAGAAAGAGACGAAATATGAAATAGACGGCAAAAAATTATCTAATTCAACAGGTCAGCTATGGACGGCTATAAATTAACCGCCGTTTGCTTTACAGAAGAAAAGTAAAGAAAGAAATTTGAAAATGTGCAAGGATGAAATCAAATTCAAAAGGGCTAATGATTTACTTACATGCAATGACTTGACATTAGTGTAGCTAATCTTATAGTAACATGATTAAGACTTTGCACAATCTCGAGTCGTTTTTATATACGTTCTCGTTATATGCATTTACCTCTTACCCACTACGCAAAGTACTTTGTCCTATCTATTATATCCTGCTAGTTGCTATGATGGTGGGCAGTGGGCACACTATTATCCTATGTACACGTTAAATAACATTTATTATCGGCAAACTTAAAATAAATAAATCTATGGTGAAAGTTTAATATTTAATCTATATGAATTTTGATATAATAATGTTATTGAGATATTTCATTTGTCATCAATAGTATCATGTACATTTCTAGAGAACTTTTTTTTGTAACATCTTAGAGAAATCTTCTAATACAATATAAGATGTCATCAATATAGTCGACTGAATACAGGAAATAAAGTTTGGTCAGAAACACTATGATTCAACGGATTAGCTGAAGTTAACACACAAAAGTAGAGTAAAAAATCATTTAAACCTTTTTATACCTAACTTGTCAATTAAACAGAGACATAAATAAAGTGAAAAGGAGAAACAAGATTCATATATTCTAGTGGCCAAAACAACCCACATGGTACAAGGCTTCTTCTTGTCTGCTTTTTCATTTCACCCCCAATTCATAAAAATTTAAATACAAACAATTATTACCTAGCTAGGCATCACAATTATTGTCGTCGGTCTCAAGTACTAAAAATAAAGCAGGATGAACACTAACTCAATGTCAATTACTTATACAAAAGGCACTACGACACCATTGTTTGGTTCAACACCCGCAGGATTATGAAAATTTGGCTAAAGATCAACGAATAAGGTGAAGACAAACAAAAGGGAAAGAAGAAAGAAAATAAAAGAATCAACAGGCACATGAAAAGCATCAAGCACTATATCAAAATCTACTTCCAAGGATGTTTTCAAACAGAAGCTCGTATACATCAGCCCACATCCATGTGTTTATATGCGATGTGATCACTGAATAGGATCAAGAAAACCAAAAAAAATCATTTATCTCAAACAAAAAAAAAACTAATATCTTTGCTTTCTCCTTGGAGTTTTTGGGCTTATGACTAAAATTACAGATTCAATAGGCATTAAAATGTACCTTTTGGAAGAGAACTGTAATTCACTTTGATCCTGTGAGTCCTCTAAGGCTCTCAATTGTGGTATTCTTCTTCTTTCTCTATCTCGACTTTGTCCAAGTCTCTTATGGTTGCGAGATAACCATAAAGGACCTTGTTTTCTTACATGTATAACCATCAACTTCGTTAGACTAGGGTTTTTTATCATCA
>CAJHQP010006556.1:0-37464 GCA_905132765.1 Moricandia arvensis | reverse complement strand
GGAAATTCTACGAAAATACTACAAAATTCTGCAACTTATGATTCTGTAAGCAAGTTCTAAAGATCTTGAATTATTTGGCATGCACATTGTTGGACGGAGGGGATGTTACATTTAGAGTAGACACGATATTTGCTACGAAAACATGTTGTGGCTTGTTTTGTTTTGTTTTTATCCCCGACACTTGCGCATGATTGACTGGTGGGACGTTTCTTTTGGTGGGTTTGCTACGAATTTGATACGGTTTGTTACCGTAGCTACATTTCCATTAAAAAAATTAAACCTAAGATGGGATCAAAGGCAATTCATAGCTAATTAACACACGAATTGACATGTTCCCAAATCGTAGCAAGTTGCCATGTTATCCCCATCGTAAATTCGTAGCAAAATGTTGCCACGTTACATTTTCATGCGCAAAAGCGTAGCAATTTTGCTACGATTTAGCTGCGATTTGCTACGTTTCTTCTTCGTAGATAAAATTTTATTAAAATTCCTAGTTTTTTTTCTTGTTTCCTACGATTGTACCAAGCAACTTCGTTGCTATTTGCGTTTTTTTACTTGTGTACACAGACATCAAGTTACCATTTGTTCAAGCATTTATGCAATCAAATAGCTTGGAATGCCAAAATTCAGTAGCAATGAAGTTAAGAGAGTATGATGATGCAAAACAGAAGAAGAAGATGCAGGAGCAAGTCCCAAGATTGTTAACTCAATTACATCCGTTAACAAAGGCGTTAGTCTGGGCAGGGATCTGTATCCCAGAATCCACTAGACCAAGAGGTTTACAAGAGTATTCACTCAAACCCAAAGCTGTTTACAACGCTTCTCTTGGTAGAATGAACGAAAATGGACACGCTTGATGTTCCCTTTACTGGTCGACCCGAGGTTCTTGGAATACTTCCAATCACTTTAGACAACAAACCAAAGAACGCCGACGCTCCTATCGGATATCACTCTAGGCTTTTCAACCCGAGATAGCAATATTCATCATGGACAAGGACTAATATCAAATGAGAACTCATGATTTATAGACATATTTTATACATTATTTATTTACTTTAAACATCTTACAAAGCATTATAATTTTATCCTACGACCTAGCGATCAAAATATTTCTAGGTAAATAATACATCAAAAGGTACGTTGCAAGGACAATAAAATACTACCGCTGGTTGGCCGTTCCATCTGTCCAAAAGTAGGGAACTCCCGACTAATGGTTACTTGCACACACAACAATGACTCATGAGTAACTAGTTTACTTAGTGAATCTAGATCCACCTACACAATCAATAATAAACCAAAACAATTATTAAATGCATATACATGATCATGCGAGTACTAGTACTATACTTGGTATATAACTTATCATTGTGAAATCTCATTTAAACATCACTTCCACAACACCCGCCCATCACCTCTCAAATAAATACAATATATACTAAACATGATAAACCACAAGGCTAACCGACCCTAGTGAGTTAGCATTACCATCATTCTCGAACGTCTTTATGAACATCCGGGATTGCATCTTCATGCAGTAAAAATTCTCCAGGGTGAAACTCCATCATCGTGTCTTCATGACCTTGTTCTGTTCGCATGACCAAATTACGGTAATGCGGAAACTTTAGGGATAGTGAATATAACACGACTTCACATGATATTCACTTCTAAAATTATTCTAAAATTAACCCACAATTATTCATTAAGTAATCACAATTAATCCGTAATTGATCCCAGATTAATCCAAGATTAATCCTTAATTAATACAAGAATAGTCAATAGTTAATCCATAATTATTTTATAATTATATTTAATACTTGAGAACATGTACTAAGGTTTGGATTAACCTTAGATAATATTTCCATCATTTCATTAAGTGTAAGTGTTTACAATAAGTAAAAACAACACCACTCATAAGGACTTAAAGACTTTACTAACTAATCGAGATAATTCAATTCCATTCAAGACACTCATATGTGATCTATCACCACATCCATCTAGACTCGCCTAGAGAATAATCTTGAAACTGGATTGGACAAGACTTTATTCGCTCTTTAACAAATCTGAGAATGTACCTGAGAATGGACAAGCATCGGAACGGTTACTTGGTTAACTGAACAACACATCCGACAGTTTGGTTCAAGCTAAGCAACTTATATTCATTCAATTCAGGCTCGGTTCTACTCATCCTGAATCAGATCAGCTCGGTTCAAACAAGTTTAATTCAGGACAGGGTCAGTTCAGCTAAGCTTAGGTATAAACAGTTCACATCAGTTAGCCAGCGGTTTACAGAAAATTACTTCAAACCAAAACTAACAGACTGAAATGTATAATCAATTAGAGAACTAATCTTACCAAGGCCTCAGATAAACATTACCCATCTCTGATCAAGACAGGTTTGAGGCAAGGATATGAAGCTTACCCAAAATTTACACCGATAGATGGTCTCAGATGGTTCTCTTCTCCAAGGTAAGTTTTCGGCTGGACTGATCAAAAAGAAAGATTAAGGACTGATCAAAAAGAAATATCAAGTCTGATCATGATCTGAACTGAACTAGGCCTAGGGTTTTATTTAAAAATCTCGCCTCTCGATCTTCTTCACAGAAACAAACTGATCAAGGATTGAATATCAAATTACCAGAAATTTTTCTGATTTATTTTTCAGAGTTTTCTCACTGACTTTCTCTTCTTCTTTCTCTCTTAATCTTCTGAAATTTTCTCTGGTTTTTGCTTCTGCCTACAGAACGTGGAAAGCAGGTGAAAGAGATACTTAAGTACTTCTGATGGTCTTTAAATGAGTGTCCAGCTGAGGGACCAAAGAAGGGGCAGTGGGGACAGCTGGAGAGCTGCTTTCACCACTTTCAAAACCAGCTGCTGTCTTTTCCTTCACCTGAAGCAAGCTCCATCCAAACATGTGCTTCTCACATGACTACTTAAGAAGAAAGGCAAGCAAGAAGCTTGTGACTTTCATATTCCTTTTACTACAGAAGCAAGGAAAGGAGGGGAGGCGCATGGCATGTGACAGTTCATATATAATTTTATTAGTTTTGTCGATATTTTTTAGACTGTTTTCGAATAACTATTTCTCTTTTTTGAATCTCGTTCTGCTTTCAACTAAACTCATATAGCTTTGAATAAAAATCTACCAACATAATTAATACTCGATCATAACTAACAAGCGAAGGTCTTTTGACCACAAAATAGTCCCGTCGAGCCATTAATTCATCGGTTCACTTTTTATTTTTTAATTTTGGTCGAACCAACTCCAAACTGTTCAAGCGAAATTTTTCTCGACCAAAAATTTATTGGTTCGTGAGGGTCATTACACTATTTCCCCCTAAAAGGCTTCGTCCCCGAATCCTCAAACAGATATGTGGACAGATTACTAATGACTGGGGTTTCTAAGAAGTGTTCTAGGTAATCAGCTCTGAACTTATCTTCATCATCCTATTGACAACAACTCTTTGATGTTTGCCCAAAACACCTGATCTTGAGAAATATCTCGGTTCTTCAATCTCTTGATACAATGCTCGCCTATTCATAAAGGACCTTCAGGATAAGTGATGTTAGGTTGCAAGTTCTCTGGTTTATGTGGCTCGGCCATATTTGGATCTGGTATATGCTTACGCAACATTGATACATGAAATACCGGATGCATTGCATATCGGGTGGAAGCTCAAGTCGATAACTACTTCTCCAATTCTAGCATCAATTCGGTACGGACCAATGTAGCGGGTTTCCAATTTTCCAACTTTCCCGAATTGATCTTTTCCTTTCTGTGCAGCCACTTTTAAGGAAGACTAAATCATTCACTGAAAAAATGACTTCTCTTCTATCGCGGTTGATATCTTACATATTTGCATGGTTTTGATCATCTCTTTTGATGCATTTTAAGCATATAAGATAACATTTGGGCATATTTAGGTTGCATTCCATTACATTGTCTATGTCAGGTGTTGGAGATGCTTATTGGTGAGTTTGGATGCAATTGAGGCTAAGAAAGTGAAGTTTGGAGCAAAAATGGGGTGTAGCGACCAGACGTAGCGACTAGGAGTGGTCGCTACAGACCCACATGAGAAATGCGGATGCCGTAGCGACCAGGCGTAGCGACCAGGCGTGGTCGCTACAGTTGTAGCGACCAGGCCGTAGCGACCACAGCTGGTCGCTACAGGCAAAAATACCCAAATTTTTATGGGTCAACCCAGGTTTTTTGGGTTGATCCGACTCCTTTTTTTGGACTCCTATATATAGTTTTAGAGCCTAAACCCTAGGGGGGATCTCTTTTCTCTCAAAACTTTGTCTAAACTTGTAAAAGCTTGAATTTTTTGATCATTGGAAGGAAGTACTTCATTTTTATTGTGTTTTCTTGCTCATTAACATGATTTGCCTTGAATCTCATATGGGTTTAAGGTTTCTCATGGAAAGTATTGAGTAGTGAACTTGTGATTCATGGTTAAGTAGATTATGGTGATTAGGTGGATATTTAGAATGTCTCTTGCTTGATTAACATTGTTCTATGCTTATTAAGTGTTCTTAATGCTAGATTAGACTTGATCACTCTTATCTAGATCTTAAGCTATTTTATGCCCGAAAGGTGTTTGTTAAAATACTTGAATGAACTTAGTATTGCTCTAGCTTGAATAACCAAAGACATTTGATGTTAGGATTACTAGATGGTTAGTAGACTTAATCATAATGATTGTTTGATAGTATTAAGCCAAAGACATTTGATGTTTAGTACTTGATTACAAAGGGATTTCTATCATGGAAGTGGATTATTCTATTTTATGAGTTATAGACCTATAGACTTGTTGATTGTTTTGTTTGTGCATCCTAGATTTAATCTTGATCACCCGATATCGATTATCTTGCCCATGGATCCATCCTTAGCTATTGATTGAAAGTTTGATTCTTGCATTTATTTCTTGTTTGAATTTGAGATCACCTTGTTTATAATTCTAGGAGTTTAGCTTGTTACCAATCATCAATCTTCTTATTTGCTTATATTAGGAAAGTTTGTGTATTCTTAGTGTTATAGATCATTAGTTCCTTGTGGATTCGATCCTAAAGTGCTGCATCGATATACCATTCGATTGTGGTAGCATGCACATTATGTTAATTGGCCTGTGGTAAAACGCAATAATCAATTTGGCACCGTTGCCGGGGAACTAAGTAAATTGAATCAATCTATGTATGCATGAATTGCTTCTTATCTTAGATAAATTTTGCATAATGATCAAGCTCCTATTTTTGAGTGATTATTGATTACTGTGTTTTACCACAGGCCAATTAACCTAATGTGCACGCTACCACAATCAAATGGTATATCGATGCAGCACTTTAGGATCGAATCCACAAGGAACTCATGATCTATAACACTAAGAATACACAAACTTTCCTAATCTAAGCAAATAAGAAGATTGATGAATGGTAACAAGCTAAACTCCTAGAATTATAAACAAGGTGATCTCAAATTCAAACAAGAAATAAGTGCAAGAATCAAACTTTCAATCAATAGCTAAGGATAGATCCATGGGCAAGATAATCGATATCGGGTGATCAAGATTCAATCTAGGATGCACAAACAAACAATCAACAAGTCTATAGGTCTAGAACTCATAAAATAGACTAATCCACTTCCATGATAGAAATCTATTTGAAATCAAGTACTAAACATCAAATGTCTTTGGCTTAATACTATCAAACAAGCATTATGATTAAGTCTACTAACCATCTAGCAATCCTAACATCAAATGTCTTTGGTTATTCAAGCTAGAGCAATACTAAGTTCATTCAAGCATTTTAACAAACACCTTTCGGGCATAAAATAGCTTAAGATCTAGATAAGAGTGATCAAGTATAATCTAGCATTAAGAACACTTAATAAGCATAGAACAATGTTAATCAAGCAAGAGACATTCTAAATATCCACCTAATCACCCTAATCTACTTAACCCATGAATCACAAGTTCACTACTCAATACTTTCCATGAGAAACCTTAAACCCATATGAGATTCAAGGCAAATCATGTTAATGAAGTAAGAAAAACACAATAAAAATGAAGAACTTCCTTCCAATGATCAAAAAATTCAAGCTTTTACAAGTTTAGACAAAGTTTTGAGAGAAAAGAGATCCCCCTAGGGTTTTAGGGTCTAAAAATATATATAGGAGTATAAAAAACGAGTCGGATCAACCCAACAAACCCGGGTTGACCCATAAAAATTTGGGTATTTTTGCCTATAGCGACCAGCTGTGGTCGCTACGCCTGGTCGCTACGAGCGGTATGCATACTTCTTCTGATGGTTTTGAGCCTTTTTTATATTGGCTTGAATTATATTTACCTTGTTTGCAGCTCATCTACTTTTTTGGACCAAGAATTATTCTCTCACCAAATTCTGCGCAGCAGACTGATTTTCTGCAAGGTCGACCATACAAAGTTTCGTATGGAGACATACCAATACTGGAGTGGTAGCTATTGTTGTAGAAGAACTCTATCAGCAGCAAGAATTATCCCATGGACCATTCCAATCTAAAATGCATAAACTTAACAGTTCTTCAAGAGTTCTAATGGTTCTTTCAGTTTTTGGTCATCGGTTTCCGGATGAAATGCAGTACTTATATGCAAATCCGTCCCCAATGCTTGTTGAAAGGCTCGCCAAAATTCAGTTGTAAAGTGCGGGTCTCAATCTGATACTATATATCCTGGTACCCCATGAAGCTTTTCTATTTCTTCCAAGTTCAGCTCTGCTAACGTCTCCACTTTTTATGTCAGTTTCATCGGTAAGAAATGAGCATACTTGGTAAGATGATCGACAATCACCCAAACTGCATCATTCCCCTGGCATGGTGCTCGACGTAAACCATAAAATCCACGCTACTGCATCCCATTTCCATTCAGGGATTAGTAGACTTTTAAGTAAAGCCACCTGGGACTTGGTGCTCAACCTTTATCGGTTTGCAAGTTTGACACTAAAAAACCCATATAGCCACATATGTCTTCATCCCTGGCCAGTGATAACACCTTCTGATATCTCGATACATCTTTGTGTTTCCAAGATGAATGATTAGGAGAGAATGGTGTGGAGTTCTTAGAATCTCTTCTCGAAGTCTTTCTTCTTTTGATCAGTTACTCAACCATTAAGTATTAAGGTGTCATCACTTGCAACTTGATATCCTCCAAAATTTCCTTCATTCAACTGCTTCTCGGATCTTATTCAGATTCACATCCCTTATTTGATATTCTCGGATACAAGCAAGTAAACCGACTTGGCTTACTGCTTGTAATCCTAGAGGTTCTCCTTCCTCTCCTTCTAAGTCAGCCATACTAATCATCTTGAATTATGCTTCCAGATTTTGGAGTTCCTTTTCAACATCAACATCAATTTTCCTTTTGCTCAGAGCATCAACAACAACATTTGCTTTTCCTGGATGGTATAGGCTCTGCATATCATAGTCGGCTACAAACTCCATCCATCACCTTTGCCTTAGGTTCAAATCAGGTTAAGTGAAAGATACTTAAGGCTTTTATGGTCGGTGAACACTTGGATCTTCTCTCCATACAGATACAATCGCCAAATTCAAAGAGCAAACACTACTGTGGCCATCTCCAGATCATGCGTTGGGTAGTTTACTTCATGATTTCTTAGTTTCTTGATACATAGGTGATTACCTTATCGTCCTTCATAAGCACACAACCTAAACCAACATGAGATGAATCCGTATACACATTTTAAGGATGGCTAGGCTTACGCAAAGTTAAGATAGGTGCAGACATCAACGCTTCCTTCAAAATATCGAACGCTTCTTCAGTTTCTAAAATCTGTTAGTAGGAAACAACTTTAACAGTCAGACTAGTCAGTGGCTTCGATATGGTTGCAAACCCTTAAACAAACTTTCGGTAATAGCCGGTCAATCCAAGAAAACTCTGAATCTCAGTAACAGACGTTGGACGGGGCCATTCTTTGATAACATCTATCTTTTCTGGATCAACGGAAACTCGTCCTTCTAACACTTGTTTTCCTAAGAAACCAACTTCTCTTTTCCAGAAACGACACTTATTAAGCTTAGCAAATATCTTTAGATCTCGTAGGCGCTCTAGAACTAGACATAAATTCTTCTTGTGTTCTTTCGCACTTCAGCAAAATATGAGAATGTCATCAATGAATATGATAAAAAAAACTCGTCCAAGTAATCTCGAAATACATCATTCATCAGATGCATGAATGAAGCCGAGGAATTTGTAAGACCAAACCGCATTACTACAACTCGAAGTGTCTGTAGCGGGTTATAAAGGCGGTCTTCATGATGTCAGTTTTGGAAATCAGAATTTGATGATAGCCTTAAGCTAGATCGATCTTCAAAAACCAAATCACTCCTTGCAACTGATCTAATTTCTCAACAATTCGTGGAAGTGGGTACATGTCTTTGATGGTCACATTGTTGATCTCACGATAGTTGATACACAACCGCATACTTCTATCTTTCTATTTACGAACCGTTCGGGTGCGCCCCAAGGTGGTGAACTAAGATGGATGAAACCCTTTTCTAACAAATCTGCTTATTGTTGCTTCAACTCAACAAGTTCTGCTGGTGCCCATTCAGTATGGTGCCTTTGTTGTTTGCAGCTGATCCGGGTTCTAAGGTTATAGTAGAGCAGTTACTCCCTAGACGGTGGTAATCCCTCAAATTCCTTAAAGACGTCCTCATATTCTCTAGCTACTGGAATGTCTTCTAAGTTATGGTCTTTCTCATCTTCTATTGTTCCAGCAGTTAAGGTTACTAGGTACACGTCTTCACCCTTATCCAAAACGTTTTTGACTCTTAAGGCTGATACTAATGATGCTCCAGCACTTGGTACTATCCCTTGGTAAACTAATGGGGATTGGGTATCCCTGTCAAAGATATCTTCCCTGGACCAAAATCGAGGTGATTTCGGTAACCAAGAACAAATCCATTTCTAGGATTACCTCCTACCGCTCTAATTGAATAACTAACAGATGAGATGGGAAAACCATCTCTTGGATAATGATTGGAACTTAGAATACATCATTCAGTTTCAAGAAATTGATCTCTGGGAGTTAGAAAAGGAATGGTTAAATCCACTTTAGTGAATTTCCTTCGAATCTGGACGCTATTTCAGAAGCTACCAAACTATGTGTTGCTTTGAATCGAAAAGGATATGGGCGGATATTCCACCCACAAGCAAAGTCCCTGACAATAGTTGACTTTACTATCAATTATTTACTCAACTACCTTATAATAATTTTATATCACTAATGCACCAATCATTTAATTTATTTTTAAATAAATTATGCAACACTCAATTTTTTTAAAAAAAAAAACAAACCTAAAATCGGACCATTCAGTGGTCCAGATGGTCCTGGTAACTCTAAAGCTTAAGCCCTACCAACAGTGGCTTGACGCTTAGCCAGGGGTAAGGGCAAAGGTGGGTTAACATGTCCAACTGGTGGAACACAAAACAACAGGCTGAACATGATGGGAGCGTGGACATGATGTCGCGTAATGTCCTCTCTCTCCACATGTGAAGAAAGTGATGGTGAGAAGGTACCGCTGGTCGGAATTGTCTCACGGTAGGAAAACCGCGCCTAACATGGCCCAGTTGAACACAGCTGAAACAAGTCGGGGTTCTAGGTCTCGGTCCTCCCGAACGACCTCCCGTAAAAAATCTACTTCCTCGTCCTCTCTGCATGACAGAAGATATCTGGCGCTGAAAGGGAATAGAGAAACGTCTTGGTTGTGGAGCATGGCTGGATGAATCTCTCTCAGCAGCAAAGCTTCCTCGGAATTAACCACACGCTCCACCAGATCAGAAAGCCTAGGAAACTCTACAGCCTCAAGTCTGCTTAGGATGTCTGGGCAAAGTCCTCGAAGAAACTTCGGGATTATCATCCTCTCGTCCTCTTGGCCACAGTTTACATACTTCCTGAGACGAGTAAACTCTGCCTCATATTTCCGAACTGATAAACCTCCCTGATATAGCTCCATAAACTTAATCTCAAATATTCTCATGCTCCAGTGGAAAGTACTTTTGTACAATGCTGTACAAAAGTCGGCCCAGCGCAGATCAAAATCTCCAAAGTTCCTCTCCACGCATAACCACCAACTGATGGCATCCTTCGCCAAATTGTAAAAAGCCACGTCCTTCTTGAATTCTACCGGACAACTGGTTGCAGTGGAATTCTGCTCGAGATTGTGCAGCCACGCATCAACTTCGAAGGGATCACTCCTCCCTGATAATTCTTCGTCCTCAAGTTCTTCATAATCATGATAATCTTCAGAAAGTCGGATGAGAAGTGGAAGGAACTGGAGCTGGATGAGCACGCTGTGCATTCAATGCTTGATGTTGCAAATTTACCATCTTAGCCATCAGTTCTAGAAGTGACACTATAGCTGGATCAGTTGGCGCTGCTTCAGGTTTTGCTACCAGAATAGGTGCGGCAGCGGCTGGTGGAATATGAGCGGCAGGAGATGCAGGAGCAGTGGGATGATCTCCATGTATCGGACTATTGTGTACCACATCCACCCCAATGTCCATAAAGTACGGGTCTGGAGACAAAGGCACGTGCACTGGTGTATGATCATATGAACCTTCAGATGGATCTGTCTCAAAGCTATATCCCGAAGGTGTAGATTCAAAGCTAGAATTCGGAAGTGGTGTCGGAATAGATGGAAGGGAAGAGTCCGGAGATGATGTAATAGGTATCAGTAAATAAGCTCCACCACGTCGTGCCTGTCTGGGTGGCTCTGCAGCGAAAGTTCATGGTAGGTTTCTACCCAGTTTTATCTATTTTTAAAAAGAAGGAATAAACCAGCATATCCTAATTATACTTACGACACAATTTTTATTCGAAAAATATTTGGAACAAGTCCAGTTAAAGCATAGTATAAAAATGCACTGATACCACCTTTGTGGCACCCCCGGTGGTAAGTTTCTACCCAGTTCTATCTATTTATAAAAAGAAGGAACAAACTAGCATATCCTTATTATACTTGCGATACATTTCTTACTCGAAAATATTTGAAACAAGTCCAGTTCAAGCATAGAATAACAATGCTCTGATACCACTTTTGTGGCAGCCCTGGTCGTAGATGACCGAAAATGATACGGTCGATGTTCCCCAACTGTCGACCCGAGGTTCTCAGAATACTTTCGATCACCTAAAACCAACAACCAAAGAACACCAACGCTCTTATCGGATATCACTCTACGCTTTTCAACCCGACATAGAATATTCGTCCCGGACAAGGAATAATACCATATGAGAAATCACGATTTATAAACATCTTTTATATATTATTTATTTACTTTAAATATCTTACAGAGCGTTATAGTTTTATCATATTGCCTCTCTCAACAAAGCTATAAGTAAATATACATGAAAGGTATGTTGCAAGTACAAAAAAATACTACCGTTGGTTGGCCATTCCCTCTGTCCAAAAGTAGAGAACTCCCGACAATAGTTACATGCGCACACAACAATGAGTCATGAGTAACTAGTTTACTCAGTGATTCTAGATCCAACTACAAAATCAATAACAAACCAAAAAATATCAAATGTATATACATGATCATGCAAGTACTAGTACTATACTTGGTATATAACTTATCATTGTGAATTCTAATTTTAAACATCACTTCCACAACACCCGCCAATCACCTCTCATATAAATACAATATATATATATATATATATATATATATATACTACACTCGATAAACTACAACGCCTAACCGAGCCTAGTGAGTTAGCATTACCATCATGCTCAAACGTCCTTATGAACATTCGGGACTGCATCGTCATGCAGTACACAGTCTCCAGGGTACTACCCCATCCTCATGTCTTCATGGCCTTGTTCTGTTCGCAGGACCAAGTCACGGTAATGCAGATACTCTAGGAATAGTGAATATAATAATACTTCACATGATTTTCACTTCTATAATTACTCTAAAATTAATCCATAATTATTCCTTAATTAATCATAATTAATATTGGATTAATATTTAATTAATCCAAGAATAATCATTAATTAATCATAATTAACCCTTAATTAATCTCAGATTAATCTTTAATTAATCCATAATTATTTCATAATTATTTTATAATTAGTACTTGAGAACATGATTAAGGTTTTGATTACCCTCAGATAACATTTCGATAATTTCACTAAGTGTAAGTGTTCACAGTAAGTAAACACAACACCATTCATAAGGATTCAAAGACTTTACTAAATAACCGAGATAATTCAATTCCATTCAAACACACATTCATATGTGATCTATCACCACATCCATCTAAACTCACCTAAAGATTAGTCTTGAAAATGGATTGGACAAGACTTGAGTCGCTCTTGAACAAATCTGAATAGGCCTCGGAATGGAGAAGCTTCAAGTTAAGCAACTTAAATCAATTCAGTTCAGGCTCGGTTCTAATCATCCTAAATCAGATCAGGTCGATTCAGACAAGTTAGATTCAGCCATTCAGGACATGATCAGTTCATCTAAGCTTATGTCTAGACATTTCACATTAGTTAGCTAGTGATTTACAAAAATCACTTCAAACCAAAACTAACAAACTGAACTATTGACATGAGTGTGTTTTTATGTTTTTATTGGGTAATAATATCTTAAACAAAAAATTGTCAAATAAAACCCTTAATCCTAACACACAATACAATAATACTCTTTTCAAGAGAGATCGGGTGTAGTATTTAGAGATCAAATTCCACAGAGAACAATGACACACAATAGATTTCTTATTTCTAAAGGCTAAGCGAGGTAACTATATATATATTGGTAGCAAGTAATTAGGTCAATGAAATATTCCTTATTAAAGGTATAGATGCAATATGAAAATATGCTAATAATGTGAATATGGAAATATGCTAGAAATGTAAATATGGAAATATGCTAGTAATGTAATATATGGAAATATGCTAGATCTAGAGCTTCAGGCAAGTAAATAATAATAGATTGAAGTTAAAGGTATTTAATCATGGAACTCGAAATCTAATATAAAAGACACAACTCTCAATGCGCGCCTAATCTATTGATCAGTCCAATGTCTCAGCTCTCGCTTGTTGACACAGAATGACCGTCGATCGATGGCAATGATCCTTCGTCGATCGAGGGTTTCTTGAATCAAGCGTTATGACCTAGTTCGATAAGTTCACTAGATTGACTAAATCAACTCTCATTTGTTTCTAGCAACCTAGCTCAACATAATATTCTGGTAGCAGACCATGATCTCACTTGCGCCTAACTATCCTATTATCAGGGTTCTAGTTAGCTACTCTAGAACACAAGCAATAAACATAATTCTATTAATTGATCTAATAATGACCTTAACAATTCTATTGTTTGGCTAATCCATCTCTACCATTGATAAACCCTAAACCTAGTTGATGACTACTAAGACATAATTGAAGTAAGAATAGTAATCTGAATAAAATACATAGATAAAATATTGGGGATTCAAAGCACACTTAGAATACACTAGCAAATGCTAGCATACACACACAAACTCTTGCCCCCTTCTCTATAACCCATAGGATTGTGCAATACATAAAATATAAATAAAACCCTAAAGTTTAGGTCAAAACTCGTCCAAGGGTAGTCTTCTAATTTTGTCTAATGTCTCTAACTTGAGCTTGAAAGTCGGCTGTCTGCGAACTAGACATCGATCGATGGCAGATGTGCAACATCGATCGATCTTGGTCATGTAACATCGGTTGACGCCTACGTTGCATCATTGATCGATGGTAATCTCGTACTTTAATTCTCTTCAATGATCAGCTACAAATTATTCCTCTCCAAATACTCCAAAAACTCCAAGTATATCTATATATCTCCAAAACGTAACTAGACCTGTAAAGACCTCAAAACATAGACTAGACACATATAAAAGACCCTAAATAGAGTCTATAACATGGCCTAAAACTAGTAATAAATAGGCTATATCAACTCCTCTAGACTTAACTTTTTGCTTGTCCTCAAGCAAACAAGCCTGTGAAAGATGTTTTAAAAAGCGAAGACTCACATATTGTCTAAGTATAACTGTCACCTTGCTTTATTGCAACCACATCCTATCAAGTCAATCACAAAAAATCTTTATATACCCTATCCTAGTATAGAACCAAATTCATTCTACCAACAACTTAGTGAATACTAGTCTCACTCTCCCCTCTACTGATTTCATTTCTTTGCATAAAATAAAGTGCATGCTTATGTTCACTTCTTTTTGACCTTTATCTATTTCTAGGATCATATGAATCAAGTTTTAATGGTTGTAGCCACCAAATCCTGTTCAATTCTTTTTTTTATCTGAAGGGGAGAGAGAGAGGGGAATTAGAAGCACAAAGACTTTTACCTTCCAGACTTGCAGAAGGAATCCGATCCAATGTATACAAATTCCAAAGCAAGAAAATAATGTCAGGATTAGTGTTGGAAATCAGCTTCGGTTCCTTCAAACTTTCTAAGCAAGTGTGATATAGTAGCAGGATGATCCACTTTGGTATCTCTAGTAATCTCTGAAAATAACGTTCTAAGAATGGTGCTTATAGCATGGTTAGTCAATAATAAATCTTGATCATAATCCTCTTCTTGACTCAATAATGTTTTTTGAAATAACTTATATAGATATAAATAACACAAAAAAATAATCAATAGTATTAGCAAGCCTCCCCCAGACTTAAATTACATTGTCCCCAGTGTAATCCGCCTCGGATTGGTTAGAAAAATTAAATCATAATTAATTAGCTTAATTATAGAACTCAATACCTCTCTTTGTAAGAGAGCGTCGATCGATGGTCAGATATGGATGTCGATCGATGCTAGACCTGTAAGTTTCTATTTCTTATAAAACTCAAAATAAAATATAATATCAGTAATACCTCCCCCAGACTTAAACAACACTATGGTGAGTGTTATACAGTCTAGGATTGGGGAAGAAATAAATCATAAGGACCAATTTTAACAAGGAAAAACTGATACACTGCTCGTTGATGGTGACCGTCGATCGACATAGTTAAGTGCCTATCGATCGATGCGATGGTTACTCCATTGATCGGCAGTTATCAAGTGTCGGTCGATGCTCTATGCAGATTATCTTCCTCGATTGTTTTTCTGAATAATCTGAAATAAATAAATACAAAAATCAGTAATAAATTAAGAATAAAAACTAATTAAAACTTCCTAAACAGTAGATTGCCTACCACTCAACGCTTGGTTAGAGTCTTAAGCTCGACATTATGAATGCTCTGACTAGAAAGGAGGTTGATCAACACTTGGACAACAAGTGGCTACATCTTCGTTGCTCTTTTGAAACCATGAGCCAATGAAGTTTTTGATTGCTTCATCTCCTCAGGTTTTCTCGTTCTTTACGATCTCCTTAGTAACCTCTAGTGAATGCATTCTTCTTTGTAGATTTTCAATTATGCGCTGGAGCATTCTAAGTCTGGCAGCTGTAGAGTCTGACATTTCCTCTAGTTGCTGAGAAACATCTTCCTTCATTAGGCACTGAGAAAAGGCAATATCAGAGAACATTTCTTTTAAGTAGTGTTCTGCTGTGAACTTATGTCTGTTGAACATAGTATCGATTGATGGCGTAAGATTTTCGTCGATCGATGTCACTCTATCTGGTCTACTCGCATGCTGTCTCTGAAAACTATCAATGTCTTTCTTCATCTCATCCATGCGTGTAGCCAAATTCGTAAGGCATCTATCAATAGGATAGTAGACATCATCAAGCCTCATATAGAAATCATCCAGTGACATCTCTTGCGCTTTGTAGATCTCATGCACAATATCACCAATCTCTGCTCTGCTGTATTTCTCTTGCTTTTTGTTCCTCATTGTTGATCGATGTTTGTATATGTGCATCGATCGATTGCTGTTGCGGTTGTCCAAAGAAATTTCCTGATCATTCAGCCATTAGAAGGGTGTATGCTACATCTTTCTTAGGTAGAGTTAGAATTCTCCCATAAAGACCTCGTGCACGTCCTTCTACATCTATGAAAATTCCAAACTCATATTTTCTGAGATAACCAGCTTCTGTTTCTTCTGGTATAAGTGAAGGGTCTGGTTTACGTTTGATGTCGTTTGATGGCAAAGATAGGCCGGTTATTGATGCTGGATTGCCTACTCTCGCGTTCATTACCCAGCCAGGTGCATCCTCATTGTTATCTGAGTCATATTCCTCTTAGGGTTCACTGTATCCTTGGCATGCCCAATTGGTGTCGATCGATGGTCTATGGTTACCATTGATCGATGCTCGATAATCAGACAGTGCCCAAAAAGGTTTCCAGCTCCATTGGCCATTGCAAGTATATTTGATACATCCTCCTTTGTGACGTTTAGAATTCTTCAATCCATAGCTCTTGCGTGACCATATGGATCTCTCATAATACCGAACTCATCTGGTTGTTGGTAACTAGCTTATATGTCGTATTCTTTCGCTCTACGTACAAAGTAGACTCCATCAGATACATATTGATTTCTCCTAGTTCTTTGTTCATGCTGCTAACTCCGAGTTTTTTCCTACTTTTGATTTTGGTTTCGTATCATGGATCTTGCTTCGCGCTTTATGGAATTTCCCTGAATCATGTTCGGGTTCTGCTTTGTGCTCAATATCGATCGATGGTGTATTGTTGCCGTCGATCGATGACGATTTCCCCGGTTCATGGGAAACATAAAAAACTCCAGCCTCTTCCATAGAAAGCCCTCGTTACTCGATCATATCTTCTTCTCTGTAATGTTCATCGTATTCGAGGTGGGATGGGTTGTAACCGTAATCAGCATAGTGGGTGGGGATCGTTTTTGCGGTATGGGTTTCAATCGATGTTGAAGGGTGGGTGTCGATCGATTGTTGATCTGCAGGACAGAAGATCGATGCTAAGGGGTGGGTGTCGATCGATGCTCCATCTACCGATTCCTCAATACAATCATAATCGCAGAAACATGTGGCGACAAGCTCTGCATAATTACATAATTCGATCAGGGTAGCCTTGTTCTTGTTTTTTAACAGGTTCATAAAAGATACTTTTATCAATTAGAGATAGATACAACCTGTTTAACTGCATGTCGCATATGGCTCCCACAGTAGCCATGAAAGCTCTCCCAAGTAGTAACGAAGAGTTCAAATCTATCATGATGTCCATTACATGAAAGTATACTGGACTAGGACATCTTGAATTCGCAATGGGACATCTCTGCACATACCTCCTGAGTCTACTCTAGAACAGCCCACAAAGATGAAAGAATAGTTGGAAGTCTCTATTATGAGGTTTAAATTTTTCTGCTTTAGCTATGGGTATGATGCTCACTGATGATCCGGTGTCGCATAGGGAATTAGAAAATTCATGGTTTTTGATCTGACATGGCACTACAAACATCCCAGGGTCACTTTTCTTCTTTACAATGATTCTTGGCTCCCTCCTAGTATGATCCCTTGGCAGCTTTATCGACTATGATAAGCCCTGATGAATCCCTCTTCCGCTCTAGAATTGTAGTATTCGTGACCTTTGGTCTATCAACTCGTTTTGTCACAGGGTACCATCGATCGATTGTGAGACCTCTGCGTCGAACGACGCATGAAGCTATCCCTGATGGTTGCGCCATCTGACAACCATCTGACAATCTGACAACCATCTGACAATCTATTCCCCGGGTGGCAATCAGGCCATGATCACACGTCAAATCGAGCAAGTCTCCAAGTCTCCATTCTCATTCTGAAAACACACTCACGTCAAATTTGACAGTCGTCGAACGATGCGGGTGAGGTATTGTCGATCGATGTTATATGATCAATATCGGTCGATGCTAGATATTTGGTATCAGTCGATGGTTGAGTTCTGATGTCGGTTGATGCTGTTCGTAAAGATGTATCGGTCGATTGTTGAGTTCTGATGTCGGTCGATGTTATCCGTAAAGATGTATCGATTGATGCTGAAGGTATGCCGTCGATCGATGTGTGTTGTCTTTCTTTGTAGATCGTGTGTTCGAGTTGTTGTGGGTCAGAGAACAGTAAGTCTTGTCCTTTGTTGCTCCTGGTACTTCTTTGGGTGCACTTGAAAAGCAAAGAAAAAGAAAAATAAGTAACCTTGAAAGTAACAAACTTAAACTAAGTCCTAAAAAATAAATCTAATGGCGATCAATATTCCCCGGTAATGGCGCCAAATTTGACGTGAGTGTGTTTTTATGGTTTAATAGGGTAATAATATTCTAAACAAACAACTGTCAAATTAACCCTTAATCCTAACATACAATACAATAATACTCTTGTTAAGAGAGATCGGGTGTAGTACTTAAGGATCGAATCCACAGAGAACAATGACACATAATAGATTTCTTATTTTTAAAGGCTAAGTTAGGTAACTATATATATTGGTAGCAAGTAATCAGGTCAAGGAAATATTTCTTATTAGAAGGTATAGATGCAATATGAAAATATGCTAATAATGTAAATATGAAAATATGTTAGTAATGTAAATATGGAAACATGCTAGTAATGTAGATATGGAAATATGCTAGATCTAGGGTTTCATGAAAGTGGATTATAGTAGATAAAATTTAAAGGTATTTAATCATGGAACTCGAAATCTAATATAAAATACACCAACTCTCGTGTGACGCCTAATATATTGACCAAGTCCAATGTCTCAGCTCGCGCTTGTTGACACGGAATGACCGTCGATCGATGGCAATGATCATGGCGTCGATCAATGGTTTCTTGAGTTAATCGTTATGACCTAGTTCGATAAGTTCACTAGATGGACTAAGTCAACCCTCGTTTGTTTCTAGAAACCTAGCTCAACAAAATAGATTCCTGTAGTAGACCATGCTCTCGCTTGCGCCTAACTATCCTATTATCAGGGTTCTAGTTAGCTACTCTAGAAAATAAGCAATAAACACAATTCTATTAATAGATCTAATAATGACCTTAACAATTCTATTGTCTGGCTAATCCATCAGTACCATTGATAAACCCTAAACCTAGTTGATGACTACTCAGACATAATTGAAGTAAGAATAGTAATATGAATAAAATGCATAGATAGAATATTAAGGTTTCAAAGCACACTCAGAATACACTAGCAAATGCTAGCACACACACACAAACTCTTGCCCCCTTCTCTAGCACACTTAGCATGGTGCAATACATAAAGTATAAAAAAAACCTTAAAGTCTAGGTCAAAATTCATCCAAGGGTAGTCTTGTAATTTTGTTTCATGTCTTTAACTTGGGCTTGAAAGTAGGTTGTCTGTGAACTGGACATCGATCGATGGCAGATGTGCAACATCGATCGATCTTGGTCATGTAACGTCGGTAGACGCCTACGTTGCATCGTTGATCGATGGTAATCTCGTACTTCAATTCTCTTCAATGACCAGCTCCGGATTATTCCTCTCCAAATGCTCAAAAAGCTCCAAGTATCTCCATATAACTCCAAAACATACCTAGACCTGTAAAGACCTCAAAACATTGCCTAGACACAAATAACAGACCCTAAATAGAGTCTATGACATGGTCTAAAACTAGTAATTAATAGGCTATATCACTATATAATCAATTAGAGAACTGATCGGACCAAGACCTCAGATAAACATTAACCAGCTCTGATCAAGGCAGGTTTGCAGCAAGGAGATGAAGCTTACCTAAAATCTAAACTGGTAGATGGTCTGAGATGGTTCTCTTCTCCAAGGTAAGCTTGCGGCTGGACTGATCAAAAAGAAAGATCAAAGTCTGATCATGATCTGAACTGAACTAAGTCTAGGGTTTTATTAGAAAATATCACCTTCTGATCTTCATCACAGAAACAAACTGATCAAGGATTGAAGATCAAATTACAAGCAATTTTTCTTGATTTATTTTTCTGAATTTACTCACTGGTTTTTTCTTCTTCTTTCGCTCTTATCTCTCTGAAATTTTCTCTGGCTTGTGGTTCTGTCTACAGAACGTGGGAAAAAGATGAAAGAGATACTTAAGTACTTCTGATGGTCTTTAGATGAGTGTCCAGCTGAGGGACCAAAGAAGAGGGAGTGGGTACAGCTGGAGAGCTGCTTCACCACTTTTAGAACCAACTGATGTCTTTTCCTTCACCTGAAGAAAGCTCCATCCAGAAAATGTGCTTCTCACATGACTACTTAAGAAGCAAGGCAAACAAGCATCTTGGGACTTTCATGTGTCGTTTAATTCTTGTCTAGCCAACTCAAAACTGGTCCGAGCGGGATTTTTCTCGACCAAAAATTTATTGGTTCGTGAGGATCATTACACTTTATCTCTCTACTTATCTCCCAATAAAGAACAAAAAATCTGATATTTTCTTTACGGTGGCCACTGGCCTCCCTGGCTGACGGTCGCCACCTTTATTTTTGGTTTATTCGCTGTTATGTCTCCTACTCCTCAGCTTCTTCCCCTGTTGAAACCGGTATGGTTTTGCTCTGTATTTTCACCAGTATCCTTCTTCGGCTGATCTAAAATGGAACATGGGTGTCCATGTTCCCTCTGGAGAAAAAGCGAGGTCCTCAGCTTGGGTTTAAGCTGTTGAGTCCATTCTGGTGTCACTTTCTTGTGGATGAAGACAGATCTGGATCTCGAGACCGACATAGTTCAACTGGGAGCCTCACTTCCTTATGAGAGCTTCATCTTCTTATTCTCCACCATTGTGATATCCCGATAGATCATATCTGTCGAAGAGGGCATAGACTTGACGTCTCCACATGATAAAGTTTGTTGAGTTCAGTTTCGTCAAGTTAGTAATATACACATTGATCAAAATTTTGAGTCTTTTCTGCGGTGATTATTTCAGTGTGGTTCGCAGGAGAGTTGGACATGCTGATGCGGAAGATGATTTTTCAAACATATATATTGAGACAACTTGATGTTTAAGGTGCGGGTGAGAAATAAAATTAAGGTGTAAGGTTATCTCAGCTATGATACCATATAAGTTTGTGGCTGAATTATTTTATTGGCTTAACGATTACAATGCATATATAGGAGAATACATCAGGTTTTCGGCATATGAGATATTTTTAGTATCCTATTTCCTTATATAAATTACAATACTAACCTTTCATGAGTATGATCTTCATCTCCTTCGTTAAAAAATGAATGAATTAACCGAGGACCGGCCACCTAGATTCTCATCATCAACTTTGTCGACATTGTGATTATTCTGGTGTTTTGCTTCTTGATGTTGAAGGATCTCTTAAAACATAGAATAATAAGAACATCTTTTCTTATTGTTTTAGAAACTACTCAAAACTAAAGCTCACAATGTTTCTCTCATATCTCTTATGGAACACCTCTCCATGATACTTATATTTATAGTGAAGGACAATTCTCTTTAACATGTGGGATATGGAAAACACAAACCTAATCTAATAGAAAACTTCCTTTTCCTATTCTAGATTGATTTTTGTGTTTATCTCTTAACATATTAAACATCTAATAATATGTTAAGTTTCCAAAAGCTTGGAATTATCCAACAATCACCCCCTTAATCCCAACTTGAATTAGGGAGATCAATTTCTTGAACTCTGATTAAGCTCCTCATTTACTTGAACTTAATCCTTGCTAATGGCGTGGTTAGGATGTCAGCCTTCTTCTCAACACCCGGCACATGCTCCACTTTAATTTGCCAATTCTCAACACATCCTCGAATGAAATGATATCTTGAAAGTATGTGCTTACTTCTTCCATGGAAAACCGGATTCTTAGTTAGAGCAATGGCTGATTTGTTGTCGATCCTAAGCTTAACCTTCTCGCCTTCTTCACTTTGTATCTCACACAACAACTCCTTGATCCATATAGCTTGCTTCGCTGCTTCTGTTGCTGCCATGAACTCTGCTTCGCATGATGACAATGCAACCGCTTGCTGCTTCTGCGACGTCCAAGTAACCAGTGATGAACCGTAATAGAATGCATGTCCTGACGTGATCCTCCCATCATCGCATCAATATTGTGACTGTTGTTACTATAACCAACAATACTCCTTGACCCATCTCTCTTGAAGAACAGACCGAAGTTTGTTGTTCCTTTCACATACCGCAATATGTGCTTGATGGCTTTGTCCATTGAGAGTCTCTCGGATTGTGCATGTATCTACTAAGAACGACAACTGCGTAACAAAAGTCAAGTCTTGTGTGAATCAGATACCTCAACCTCCTATGTTTCTTATGAAATCCGTTGCATCTATCTCTGGTTCATCTTCAGCCTTTGAGATATTTAAACTCAACTTCATTGCTACGTGGATCGTGTTACACACTTCCATCTTTTTGTAACACATGATTCCTTGAGCATAACTCTCCTCCTTTATATTGATTTCGTCTGCTCCTTGAATCTTGTAGATCCACTTTAACCTTATAGGTTCAATACCAGGCGGTTTATCCACAAGCTCCCATGTCTTGTTTCTTGTGATATACTCCAACTCGGCTACCATCTCTTCAACCCATAAGTAGTTCGACATCTTTGTCTCATCTGAGGTAAACTTTCCTCCTCCGTCAGTGAAAGCTAAATTGAACTTACCTGAGGCCGAACTTTCCTACCTCTATCCGGTACAACCTAATTGAACTTGTGATCAATATCTTCTTCTTCCCTCCTCATATTTATTTATAGCTTCATGATCATCACCTTGACCGTTACATTCTTCGTATATCATCCTCATGTGGAAGCTTAAGCCATACTTGGTTCACCAATCTTGCTTGGTTTGTTATAGAGAGCCAATTCCCAAGTTTTCTTCTCCTCGAATATCATATCTGCTACTTCGACCATTGCCTCTCATTGCGCACTGATCCATAGAGTCTATAAGCTTTGGAACCCGGCTCAGTTCCAAGATTGATCACACTCTTGATCTCTCATCTAACTTCTTTAGATGTGTCACACTGATTTCGGCATGTGCTACACAACCGTATATCCTCAAGTGCTCTATATTAGGTTTCGTGGTCATGAGACACTCGTATAAAACTTGATCCTCTTCATGATCAACTCCAACGTCTTCGTCTCACAAAACATGGTCTTAGTTGGGAATGAATGTCTTGTTTGCTTTACAGCTAGACATGTGTCACACCACGCTTTCTTCGTGTGTTACACACGGGATTCCTAAGACCAGCAATTTCTTTACCATGTTTTGTTCTTCTATGATTTCTCCTAACGAGGCTTCCTTGGATGCTAGACCTGATAGTTTTCCCCGCAAATCCGTTTACGGTATTGATATCATCCATCTTCAACTTGTCGAACTCCGTCATCGACGTCTCGAATCTCGCCTCCCTTACACAATCATCTCCATGGTGTCGTGACTTGATGGCATTCCAGATCTCTTTCGATGCGGTTTGTTCTCTCACCTGGAGAATCAAATTATCGGACATAGATTGATACAAAAGAGCTATTGCAACATCGTTCTTCTTTTGATCATCCGAACCAGGTTATATTGTGTCCCACACATCATGAACACAGAGTAACATCTCCATCCTCATCGACCAAACTGTATAGTTTGTCGAGCTTCAATATCGGACATTGGATGGATGCCGGATTCCAAGTTCCTTTGTGTGTGGATCCCTATTCACGTCAGGCATCTTGTGTCGTGAACTCTGCTTCACAACTACAAGGATCGAAGCTTTTAAGTTAAGCCTGATACCAATTGAATGATCTCTTAAACAAAGAATAATAAGAACAACTTTTCTTATTGTTTTAGAAACTACTCAAAACTAAAGCTCGCAAGTTTCTCTAGATCTCTTATGGAACACCTCTCCATGATACATATATTTATAGTGAAGGACAATTCCCTTTAATGTGGGATATGGAAAACACAAACCTAATCTCATAGAATTTTTTTTTCTTATTTTAGATTTTTTCTTGGGTTTATCTCTTACATATTAAACATCTAATAATATATTAAGTTTCCACAAGTTTGGAATTATCCAACACATATTCCTTGAGAACCATCTTCAGCAACTTCTCTGGCATGGCTACTTGTTGAGAAATAATTCCTTATGTAAGTCATCCAAATGAAAAAGATAAATATTAGAAGAAGAATAAAGAAAATAAAAAACATAAAATATAAGTTGTGGTTATGAATGTAGATTCAAACTATAATATAATTAAAATTTGTTATATAATACAGTAAATACATTCATTTACCACAAAATAGTAAAACAAATCAAAATAAGAAAGCAACTATGTGTTGATTTTCTTTTTCTTTTTAAACGTGAAAAAAGAGAAAATTATTTATTGCAAGTGAAGACTGAATGAAGAGGATCTAAGAAATCATAAGTGTAAAGTAAATGAAACATAATCTATAACGATCTCAGTGATAATGTCTATGTGTTATTCACATTACGAAGTTACACATAAGCTTTTAAGGAAATTTGCCAAATATGACTGAAACCTTGATTGTAAATGCAAAAATATACACAAACATAAATAAAATGCAAAACTAGTTCAAAAGTCTTGGTGAAATTACAAACAGCCCCTTATTTTCAACATAGATGAGTGAATGTAGTGAATCATGGTATTATTTGGTTTAGGGTTTGGTAACATATGTTGTAGTATTGTTTGTATTTTTAGGGTTAATTTTTGGAAACTTAATATTTTTATTCAAAAATTAAATTTTTACCTATATGTATTAATTATGTATATATTAAACACTTTTTAAGTTGAATTTGATTATAATAAAGTGTTTAGTTAGTTAATTAAGTTCAGAGTTTATATTTATGCTCTACACGACTTTCTGAAAGTCGTCTAATGAATAATATGTACATCAGACGACTTCTGGGAAAGTCTTTTGGGCGAATAGTAAATTTATGGTCGAGAAATCAAAATATTTAACTTTATTGAAATTTGTGTTTCCTTATTAAAGAAAATTTACACACATTTTCTTCCTCTCAAATGGCTACAAAAAATGTAATGTTTCTCATTCTAAAACTCTCCAACCTCTCTCTAATCTTTTTTAACTTGAAAACACCAAACTTTATGTCATTTTCTCATTTTTATCTCATATCTTTCTCACTGAATTATTTTGTTGTGCAGGTTTTTCATTACATGGTTCTCATATTCCACTCCTTTAAAGGTATATTTATAAATCATATTTTTTTTATTTGGTAACCCATTGTTGCTTAAAGCTCTTACTTTTTCTCCAAACTAAAACTTTCTATTAATTTATCATTTTTTGTCTCATATTTTTCTTACTAATTCATCTTGTTTTGCAGGTTTTTTTATTACATGGTTTCATCTTATACTACTTTAAAGGTAGATCTATTTTTTGAATATGTATTTTTGTGTGTTCTTTAAATGTAGACATCTCATCTTCAACTCATTTTCTCTACTTTGATGCCTTTTGAACGTTTTGGATTTGCAAGTTTTTCAGATCAGTGTCAGACTTTGGAAGACTTATGGGAAGTCTTCTCGGAAGTCTTTTAGACGACTTCCTGGAAGTCTTCTAGACGATTTTCTGGACAGCTTTCTGGAAGTCGTCTACGAGACTTCCAGGAAGTCTTCGTAGACAACTTCTAGGAAGTCTTCTAACATATAATGTGCTAGAATACTTCTAGTCTTCTAGGAAGTCTTCTGAGAGAGTTTTTCTCTCAATTCAAGTGGAGTCCAAGCTTGTTTTCGTTGAGGAATTATCTATAATAATTTTGTTTATGGTCATTTTGTGATTTGTAGGTGTACACTTTTTAGTTGTGATTTTTTTTTGTAAATTTAAAGAGATATTAATGAATTTTTTTGTTAAAAATATTCATTTCTATAATGTTATATTGCCAAAACTACATGACATTATTGAATTTATTGATACAAATTTAATAGCAAAACACAATAATACAAAAATTGGTCAAATTTACTACAACTAAGGGAGAAAAATTCCCAAGAAAACTTAGTCAAATTCACAACATATCAAATATTACATAAGTTCAAACATATAATAGTTCATTGGAAGACTTATGGGATTCTTCTAAAAGACTTAAATTTAAAGCGAGAAATTAAATTTAGGTGGAAAGCTCAAATTTTAAGTGAAAATTGAAATTTTAAATTTTCATGAAAGTTAAAAAGTATATGCTTATGATCTAAGATGATACATTAAACCATATTACTTGATATTTTAAAGTTACTTAACACTTTTAAAAGTTAAAAATATATATATTTAAGTTACTTAACAAGTTTACAAAAACTAACGTAGAAGACTTCTAGCAGACCTTACACGAAAGTATTCTCAAATTAGTTAGAAACATTAATAAACATGAATATTGGTAAACTCATAATTAAACCAATTAAGTTATAAAATTGAAATTTTAAATTTCATAAAAGTTAAAAATTATATCTTATGTTCTAAGAAGATACATTAAACCATATTACTTGATATTTTTGAAGTTACTTAACAATTTTGAAAGTTAAAATATATACTTTAAGTTACTTAATTTTTTTACAAAAACTAACGTAGAAGACTTACAAGAAAGTTCTTCTCAAATTAGCTAGAAACATTAATAAACATGAATATTTAGTAAACTCATAATTAAACCAATTAGTTATGAATTTCATTCAGGAATCCAATATCGATTTATACATATGAATTAACAAGAAAGGTTAAGTCTTTCTAGTTTTAGAGAATGAAACTTTATTAAAGACGTAGACGACTTACTACACGGAAGTCGTCGAAAAAATTCATTTTTGCAATTGAAAATTTAAAAAGAAGACTTCAAGAGATGTCTACTCTATAGAAGACTTCTTTGGAAGTCTTTCTTTGTAAATATTGCCTTACACTTTTTTAAAAAAAAATATTAAAAATACCAGAGAAGACCTCCTGGTAAGTCGTCTAGGATAGACATTTTAGTTTTGTAATTGACCAAATTATGTCAGAACTTTGACTTTTTCCAGAAGACTTACTTGTGGATGAAAAAAACTTAAATATTTAATATTATCAAGACGACTTATATGTAAGTCGCTCAGGTTACTTTTACAATTATAAAAAATTAATTATTTAATTTTAACTAGACGACCTACATGTAAGTCGTCCGTGAGAAGACTTACATGGAAGTCTTCTGTGATATCCAAGGTTTGACCAGAATATCAGAAACATGGAAGTCTTCTGTGATATCCAAGGTTTGACCAGAATATTAGAAATAATTTCTAGAAGACTTTTGCGTATGTCGTCTACCGGAAGACATACATGTAGGTCGTTTGACTAAAATTAAATATTTAATTTTTATTTTTCAAATGCAAAAGTAACCTGAGAGGACTTATATATAAGTCGTCTAATAAATATTAAATATTTAAATTTTTTTTCAGCAAGACGACTTACAAGTAAGTCGTCTAGAAAATCAAATTTCTGACACAATTTGGTCAAATGCAAAACCTACAAATTTTATCCTAGACGACTTACCGGGGAGGTCTTCTATGGTATTTTTGAGATTTTTTTTGTTAACAAATAAACTGGAAGATTTTCAGATAAGTCGTCTCTAAAAATACATATAAAAGTCAATTGCAAAACTAACTTCTGCATTGACCAGAAGACTTCCGTGTAAGTCGTTTAGGCGAACAAATCTGGAAAAATATTGATTTCATATTTAAAATTAGTGAGATAACTTCTTTAGCACACATAACTCTTCTCCAAGCACACATAAGCTCAAAAGAAAGTGATCCACCAAGAATCTTAAGCTTGAATCAAAATCTTGAATTTTTAAGATGAATATAGAGAGACAGTGAAAATATTTAGTTTTTGAGCATAAAAAATGGGATAAGAGTATTGAAAACCAATTTTTAGGTAGATTAAGAGCCTCAAATTGGTTTTTCATTGTGGTTGGTATATTGATGGCAGTGACATTATTGTAAATACTTGATGAAGATGAGGATGATAGAGTAAAATACTCATTTTTGGAAAAATAATAATTGCATTTCGTGAATAATCAGAACTTTTGGGGTGAATAGGACAAATGCAAATTTCAAAAAAAAATCATGAGTTAGTTTTGTGTTTGACTTTAAGTTTTGAGTCATTTTTGCAAAAAAAACAAACTTTTATTATCAATCAACTGATATAAATTATACTTATTTTTCTTTTTTCGCTATAAAAAATATCTAACTATATTTCTAAAAATATTATCAAAAAATAGTCATCAATGAGAAAATAACCAAATAACATTCACTGAAAGGTAAAAAGTCTAGAAAACAGTTGTATTCCTAGGATTAATTGATCTAGTATTATGGTTTAGTTTTATTTGGGGGTAAGGTTTAAGATATTAGTGTTTAGAATTTTTGATTTAGGATATAAAGTTTAAAATAAAAGTATTTGAAAATATTTGCTTATATCAAATGCATTATTCATTAAGAATATTTTTTCTAATATTATTTAGGTCATTTTCTTTCTTTGTGGACTATTTTGTTCACAAAAATATTTTCCGAACTTTTAGAAGATTTTTACTAAAATAAATAAATTTAAACTATAATTCTAGCTAAGTTCAAAAACAAGAAATAGTTTTTGTTTTAAGATTTTTTGAAACCGTGGAAAACGAAAGGAAAATTTATTTATTTTGATGATTTAGTGAGCAATCTCAATGACCAGGTGACATGTTCTATTTTTTACATTATGAAGTTATACATTAATTTCTGTCATAAGTTAAGTAATATAAAATATACTTTTTAATCTTCTTGTTATAAAAATAAATAAGTATAACTGTTACAGTAAGTACTTTTTTTATTTTGACTGGAGTAATAGTAAGTACTTTCAGAAACAAGAAAGCAAGTTGTGTTTTAAGCTTTTTTTTTTAAATGTGGAAAAAAAAAGGAGAAATTGTTTATGTAGAATCTTACAGTAAGATTGCTTTAGAAGAATTAATGAGCATAAATGTAAAGCAAATAAAACATACAATTTCCAAAAATATCAATGACATGCATCATGTTCTATTTGTTTTAGATTCGTAAGTTTCTATTTTATCAGTCAAGTAATATTTAATTTCTTTAAAAAGTGAAAGGCACACTACTTGCTTACTACTTCGTTGATGTAGTTTTATACCAGACAAAAACAAATATCAAAACTTGAAACCAACAATTCTGTTAGACTAAAAATGACTAATATTGAAATAAACAAACATAAAATAATTATATAATTATATTTTGACATGTGTAACCACGCAAATTTTATTTTCCTTTTTATATACACAGATATTTATTTTGCATTATTAATAACGTCAGTCACATATTTAAATGTTTATATAACTATTACAAACACAATATTTTATATTTTAAATGTCAATATATACATGAAAAAGCATATCTTAAAATTATTTTTATTTAATTTTATATTAAATTGATCCGAGTTTCAAAGTTAGATTACCATTGAGAAAAATTTTATGTTGATTTAGATAAAACATATATACATGCTTATTTTATGTTTACATGTTAATATTAGATGTTTCAATCCGTTTCTTATTATATTTTTATTTATTGGATTTACATATGATTATTAAATAAAATAAATATACATAAAATGATATTTAAAATTATTTTATATTTAATGTATACTAAATTTTGATCAGGGTTGCAGAGTTAGATTATCAATTAGCAAAATTTTAATGTTTATTTAGATAATATATGACTAACTTTATATGTCAAGTTTTACTCATCTATCATATATGTCTAATTTAATTTTCATATATTTAAAATTTAAAATAAAAAGAAATGTAAAATAGTATTGTTATATAATAATTTTTAAAATAAATCATGTTCCAAAAACAAAATTTTACAAAAATTATATTTAAAATAGAAGATATCAAAAGATAAATTTTATTATATAAACTATAACTTTTTAGTATAGCTATAATTCTATTCATATATTTAATTTTTATATAAATATTACAAACACAATAATTTTATATTTTACATTTTATCTTATTGGATTCTCATTTGATTACTAAATTATATATATATATATATATATATATTGTGTGTGTGTGAAAAATCATATTTTACATTATATTATATTTAATTATTGAGACGATAAACCTTTGAGAATGTCCACATAGAATGTTAACCAACAATAAAAATTGACAAATCATCAACTTAATTTATTATTTTAAAAAATATTAATATTTAAATAAAATATTATATAAAACGAAATTAGTATTGTATATTTAACTACACTAACAAGCTAATATTTCAGTTTGACAAGTTACTTAAAATGATAACTACAATAGTAAAATAAAAATCAAAAGAAAGTAATATTAACAGAAAATGATGTCTCTTACGTACAATAAAGCCAAAGTACATTTTATAATAAAATAAAATGGTAAATTAATTTTAAAAATTAAAATAAGAAAAAATATTGAAATAATTTACAATGTATAAAAATATTTTTTTCATATATTAACTATTAGTGTTATAATAAGAAATTTCCTAATTTTCTAATATCATTAAATCTATATTATAGATTATAAGCCATTAAAATGTCCACATATCACATATGATTTTAAAAATCAAAGAGATAACAATTAAGTCACATCCTCCTATATATTAATTGAAAATTTGTACGCATGTCATTCATAGATGAGTTTGATGTGAATTAATTGTTATAATTTGATTGGTTCAATGGTTTCCAATTTTATTATTTAATTTGATTATAAAAAAGGAAAATAACCCATAGACCAACTTATAATTAGTTTCCAAAAAATATCATGAATAAAATATATCCTTAAATTTATTAAAAAAATATTATCAATCATATTCAATAATAAAAACTTAACTTGAAATATTCGGATTTACAAAAGAAGCGCTTCAAATACTTTACATCTCTGATCATTCGAAATTTAGTCTATGTTATATCATTTTAAACACAAAATAAAATTTGAATATATTTAATGATTTCTATTTTAGGAAATATAATCATATACTCATATATCGTACATCGTTTTTAAAAATGACTAAGATTATTGTTAACAAATCATTCAAATATGTATAACTAAACTTTTCATTTCAGTTTACATTACAAAATAATAACAAATTCATAACCTTTCTATTTAAAATGAAAATTATTACCAGAGAATTAATGTACATATTTAGTGGAATCTTTTTATAGTTTAAAACAAAGACAACATACTTTTCATAAGAAAATAAAACATCTTATTATCATATTAAATACGAACAAGCTTACTGTGAATTTATATTAATAGGAAGTAAATCTTACCTGGAAAATGCTCATATCTATTAACTGAGAAGTAAATTAATTGATTTTTTAACACATGTCATTCTTGGAATTTGTTGGATTATTATAATAATCAAAATTGAGTTAGTTGACTTCTGAATTAATAATTGAGCATATATTAATTATTTTAGTGTGTTTTTTGATAAAACAAATTAATAAATAATAAAATTCAAATTTATACTGTTAAAATCATAAGTATAAAACATATAAAATATAAAACTGTTTATTTGAAAAATATCTGAAAAAGAAATAAAAGCACATTTCATTTAAAAAATAAATTTGTAGCTTCCTAATAACATATAATTATTATATTATATTATTTTTTTAATTATTTGTATCCGGCAAATTGAGGACAAACCCGAGTAAGATTTTAAAAGTCCGTAAAAAATAAGATAATCTTACAAGAATAATCACTAACAATATTCAACTTTATAGAGCTATAATGTTTTAGAAATTTAACATTAAATTTACTAATGTTTTTTAAAATAATAAAAAAACATTTCAAATTAAAGAATTTCAAGCACGTAGAATTTAAAATTTTCATACAAATAAATCAAACTAATAAAAAATTATTAAAAGAAAGGAATTCATTAAGTTTTTTTGGAAAATGCAACATAAAATACGCCAGACCGTTATTTTAGTTTATTATATTTAATATGAAAAATAATTAAATGAAAATTATTTTGAATTAAATAGGTATCCACAAAAATAAAGTAAATTTTAAAAAATAATCACTTAAAAGAATCAACGTGACATAGATACAAAGTTTTGAAAATTTAACCAAAACTAAATAATATGAAAAAAATAATAAATAAAACATATAATAATTAAAATAACATTGAGTTTTAAAGGTCCATAAAAAATAAAGCAAAACTAACAAAAATATCATTTTAAAGGGCAGCAACTTGAAATTAAAAAAATAAAGAATACATAAATTTTCAGAATCATAGCTATAAGAATTTAAATCACATACGAATTTTAATTTGAGCCTACATAATATTGAAAATCTTTAAATAATTTATAATATCAATAAAATAAATAAATTACCATCTTAATTTAACATCTTTTAAAATAAAATGAATTAATATTATGTAGCTGATCAAAAATGAATTAACTTAATACATATGGTAACTCTTTGGAAACTAACATTAAAGAGAGTACTACAATTTATTTAATAAATTATGTTAAAGCTTAAAATATCATATATGTCAAAGTAAAATATATTATTAATATTTAAATTTCCAACATAATAAACAACAAAGAAAATTAGCTGAAAATTAGTACAAAAACTTTCTTTATTTTATAAAGCATAGGCTATACAAATCATCCAAATTTATAGTATGTTACTAAGTTTCTAAAACAAACTAAAATATTGGTTGATTGCAGTTTATTTCTTTCTCCGAGCAAATTCATTATTTGTCTTACAGCAAATTTACAGAAAAATTACTTGAAAAGAATTGCTGGTAACACTAATCCACTTGTGTAAAGCACATATTTTAAACAATGTATTTATGAGTTTCAAAAATTTTCTTAATTAATAAAAGGATAACTCTCGAAATAGACATTTTAAGTTCTTAGCACCAAAAGAGAACTAAAAATATTGAAATAGCCTTCTTATTCTAAATTTTAAATATTCTTTTTTTTTATAAAAAAAAAATTTAAACATACCTCCAAAGTCACACCCATAACTCTAAACCTTAAGTCTAGATTATTTAACCTATAACTATAAGTGTATATTTACACCCTCTAATAAGAACTCTTTTGGTCATTTTCTTTTTATAACTATTTTTTTTATAAAACATCTTAAAGGGATTTCCTAAGGTATTTCTCTTAATAAAAATAAGTTAATGTATTTTCTTGCTTATCAAAAATTGATATTTTAATCAACACTATTATCTTATGTTTTCACACATTCTTTTAATGAATTACAATTATAATCTTCATTGAAACCCTTATTCACAAACTCGTTAGGCGCTATGCGTGCGGCACGTATGGGCCATAGCGATTTATTGGAAAATCTAAGAAAAAATTGGAGGGTAAACGGCGAGGAATTTTTAAAGAGATTTCATCGATGTTTAATCTATATATAATATATTTGTTGAAATATAGTGAGTTGGAGTTGGTGTAGTGGTTCATGTGGTGTAATAAGACCTCCAAGCTCCGGGTTTGAAGGCAAACTTGAGCTTTTTTTATATTTTTTTACAGTTATCTTAATGAAGGGCAGTTTTGTAGTTTACCTTCATCTCTTTCCTTTCCTTTTGTCTGCGAAAAATTAACCCTAAACAGACAGCCGCTTGCATACAAAGATCTTGTTTATCATTTTAATCATTTTTTCTTCAAAATATTGAATTCCATGGGTTTACTGAACATGAGACGTCGTTATGGTGAAGGGCAGATGGGTTAAGAGACGCCGGTTTCAATAGGACTCTCCTTCGATTTATTGAATTCCACGGTTTGGGCGATTTAAACTCGGGCCACCGCGTTTCTTCCCGATCAGCTCATAATCGGACACGGTGAACTACGATCAACGTTTTTACATCCGCTTAATCGTCAACTTCACCGCCTTTTAGAACAAAGATTGAAACTAATAAAATATGCTATAATGAAACAAATCTTAAAATACATGATGAATCCTCAAAAACTATAATCTGAATTACCGTTAAATTATAGATTTCATATAATATATAAATGGGAGATTTTCTAAAAACAACCTAAAATTTTAATTTAAACTATAAGTGTACCGTAATTTCCATCAAATGCAAATCAAGGTGATAAAATACTATTTAACTCTTATGACCAAAAAAAACAAAAAGTATATTTTAATGTTTTTATTCTTTGTTAGTCTACACGTAACAGAAAGAAGTCTACATATATGTAGACCTCGTACTAAGTCTATTCCATTCGGTAGCTTGTTACGTAGTCTATACCAAATTTATCTACTAATTTAATTTTAAAAAATATATAAAAATAATTGTTGTAATATTTTTAACTAATCATTAATATAATGGATAATATGAAATAAAAAAAATTATAATTAAACATTTTTTAAGGAACATTTAGGGTTTGAGATTTGTGGTTAAGGGGTTCGTTAGACCATATTATAAAGTTAAATATATGTAGACTTTTTTTCAGTCTACACACAATTTAACCTAGTATATAAATACGATTTCTCAAGCTTTTCAGGTAAAAAAAAACCTAATCTTGCCGTACTCTCTCTCTAGGCGATTTTCGATGAGATTTCTGACGAACTCGATCCACGCAGTTTCCCATCCGCTTCATCTTTGTCTGCTCCATCGCTCTGGTAAGTTAAATGTCTCTGCTTTACCTCTCTGTTGATAAAAAGTGACCACCTTACCTTTTTCTCTTTTAGATCTGAGGCGGCCGACTTATAAGGAACAGTGCTTCTCGTCCAAATCTCTGCTTCCGGTCAGTATCATGGCTTCTACTTCATCTCTCTGTCCTAGCCAGAAAGGGACTGTGCTTCATCTTTCCAACGTACGTCTCTCTGTCATCTCTATCTCTCGTTTAACTAATAACCTAACAAGCTCATCCTTGTTTAATAACCTTTAGTTTATTTTGCTTCAGATCTGAGTCGGC
The DNA here is from genome assembly GCA_905132765.1 of Moricandia arvensis. Lineage (NCBI taxonomy): Eukaryota > Viridiplantae > Streptophyta > Magnoliopsida > Brassicales > Brassicaceae > Moricandia > Moricandia arvensis. The sequence goes on along the minus strand of CAJHQP010006556.1, from coordinate 2,670 downwards.
CAGTCTTAGATCCATTTCTCTAACGAGCATTGCATCCTCTCTAATTCATTTCTCTGCTTCCGGTGAGTCTACTTCATTTTGAAGTGTAGTATGAAGTTTTTGAATTTGTAGACTGATGTTTTGAATTTGTAGACTAATATTTTGAATTTGTAGACTAATATTTGAATTGTAGACTGATATTTTAAATTTGTAGACTTCTCATGTAAATTGATGTTTTGAAACTTGTAGTACACTGGATGTTTGAATTTATAGGCTTCTCGTGTAGGCTTCATTTTAAATTGTAGACTTCTCGTGTAGAATGCACTTGTATAATTCTTTGTTTGTGTCTTCTTGGTGCATGTTACAAAATGGATAAGCTTGATTTCCTATCGAGGTTGTATACTCTAGGGAGGAGCTCAAGAACTGTGAGTAACAGACGGTTGTATCAGGCTTTTGTACCAGACATATGGTTGTAACAACTTATGTAATTTGCTTTGCAGCAGACTTAAGTATTAGTCTTCTTTTACATAAGACTTTTACAGAAGTCTGGTACTCGACTATTTATCAAAATATCATCATTTGTATCAGTATAGTACTTTTCTTTTAGAGAATTTTAATTCATATTCGACCAAAAGTACAATTCCAATACAATCCAGAGATTTACATATTAGTCTTCCTCTATAAGAGACTTAAAAAAAAGTCTACTTTCTGTTCAAGAAGACTAACATGTTGGTCTGCACGACAGAAAGTAACATTAGAACTCAAAGTAATAGAAAAATTAAGACCTACGATTTCAACAAAAGTTCATCAAATAAGACAACATCCAAAGCGACAATACAATTGATAAGTTAAATACATAAGACATAAGACAACATCAACAGCAATAAGACACTATCCAAGCAATAATACAATTGATCAATTCAACACATAAGAGATAATACATAGACAACATCCAAAGCAGTAAGACAACACTAGTTTAACCTGGACAGTTTGGATGTGACCCGGTTGTTTGGACTGTGACAATTAACGTAGACTTACTAATATGTCTACAATTGTCTCCTAGCAATATAGCAAATCAAAGTATTATACTTTCATAATTACAACAGTTTTTCTATCCAAAATCACCAAACCCCATTAGGATTAACTATTACACACTTTCAAACGAAAAAATTTAATGCATAGTACACAAATTAACTTTTAATGTATATTTCGAAATAGCTCCATGTTCAGTCTACAAAGTGGTAGACTTTCTTTCAGTTTACATCCGTAGACGATCAGATAGGTCTACTTTTGGTTAGTTTTTGCAATTGACCATTTTACGGGTTACTTTTTATAGTTGAAAAAAAGTTGTGATTTTATATAAGCAGACTTCGTTTTCAGTCTACAACTTCAAAAAGGTTAGTTTTCGCTATTGACCAGAATTTTCCAGGATTTGACTTTCAATAGGTAGACTAAATATACAGTCTACATGTTTTAATTTTTTTGAATGAGGTTAGTTTTACAATTGATTATGTTTGACTTTTTAGGGGTTAGATTGAAATGAACGTCTGCAACTTTGCAGACTTCGCAAGAAGTCTACTCTCAAATCCGACGAGTCAGTTTGCATTTGACCAAAATAAAAAAAAAAGACTTCACGGGTAATCTACATTTTTTTTTGGAAGAGAAGACTGCATATGAAGTCTACATATTAAAAAAATAATAATATTAATTTTAAAAAGGTTTAGTCAAACACAAAACTGACATTTTCAACGGCAGTCACAATTTTGGTCAAATGCAAAACTGACCTTAAGTAAATTTCTCCGGTAGTCTACGCTTCCGTAGACTTACGTTGAAGTCTGCTTATGAAAAGTCAAAAGTTCATTCAAATGTAAAACTAACCTCTTTTGCGTAGTCATCTTTGTAGGTCTACGTAGTTTTTTTGTTTTTGTTGTCAAAGGTTAAGATGTAGACTGTTGGGGAAGGCTACGTTACAAAAAAAAATTCATTTAGTCAATTGCAAAACTGACATGTGCGTTGACAAATAGACTGCATTGTACGTCTACATAAGGGCGTAGACATATAAAACAGTCTATTATCGCGACACAGATCTGAGAAAACGATTAAACCATGTAAATAATTACCTTTTTGCAGTGTGAGCTCGTTTCTAGCCTTTTCAACCGTCCAAACTCCAATAATGACCAAAGGAAACATTTTTGATTGATTGACAAGTGAAAAAACATGAAATTATGAAGTTTGTGAAAATGAAGGTTAAAAGAGATTTTTAGATGGAAATGTAGAGAAAATTAGAGGAAATGAAATTTGCTTGTTTAGAATGAGAAAAAATGGTTGAAAATTCAGTTCTAGAGCTTTAAGAGATCAAAAATGGTGGTTCATGGTGGTTAAAAAATTTGATGATGATGGCATAGTTGTAGTTAAGAAGAAATGTTTAGGGTGTATTTGGGTTTTTGTATTTTTCGAATTAATAAATAAATAATAATAATGGTAAATTTGTAAATATTCAAAAACTTATGGGTATTATAGAAAATTCAATAATGAATAGTAACTAAAAAAAGGTTGGTTTTAGGTTTGACTTGAATTTTAGGTTGTTTTTGAAAAACTCCCTATATAAATTTAATAAGATCGAAGAATATATATGAATAGAATATTTTTGAGATAAAATAAAATCAATTGTCTAATGAGTCACGCCAAATA
>CAJHQP010006555.1:32500-37471 GCA_905132765.1 Moricandia arvensis | reverse complement strand
GAGAGTATCAATAGTGTAGTTCTGAAATATCAATTTGAGGCTATCCTTATCAATATTTCTGTCTCGTGTCTTCCTGTCATAGATGTTATTCGAAGCACGATGTTGGAAAAATGAGTTTTCATATAAACTCTTTTTTTTCATATTTTTGTAGAATGTTTTATTTTTATATCTTTCATTATGTATTTTCTTAACTTGTATTAAGATTTCTTTCTCTGGATCCGATATCTATATTGTAATATAATTATTTTATCTTTTTAATAGTATTTCATATTTTTGAGTCAACAATTTGATCTCCTTAAAAAGAATCATATGTTGCCTTAGCAAATGCTCAATGACTCATGTAGCATGAGTGTAGATAACTGTGTGTATAAATTAGTGATGATAGTTGGATTACAATATGCGGCTTAAACCCTTTTGTCTGTAATCGAGTTGTGGACGATGGCTTTTTAGCTGATCGAGTTTGAGTGTGTACATGAATTATTATCTATCTAAAGAGAGAAATGAGAAGTGCAGAATGGTTAACATTGTGACGATATACTGGACGCATCCTTCTCGATCGGCTATACTCTTTTGAGTTATTTCACTCGCAACAAATCTGGTGACATGCTGACATATTGCAAATGATCTACATCATATTTGGAGTTCTCTTTATGGGCTTTGTCTCAGTCCTCATTTATGTCAGTTCCTTTATTACATTAAATTGTGGGCTTTTCATTTGAAACAGAAACTGAGATAGATTGTAACACACTATGTATAGTTATAATCTCCTACATTTAATAGAAACAGATCTTTACATTAGAAAGAAACAGATGGCAGTGATATAAAGTGGTATCTAATAAGGTGAATAAAATTATAAATGTTATGACGCAGATGATTGTGGATGCAAATAACCATTGGGATATGGATAGAACGGATCCGACCAAGGATAGGATCGGACGACCCGAGGAATTCTCACCCGACCGAAAGGAATATACCATCGACCAAGATATGGATAAGGACTATTCAAGACTTTCCTTCCTTATGTTAGATAAGGTTTTACTTTTCATGTTTATCTAGGAATGTTATCTTTCCATTTATCTAGTGTAACTCCCTATATATAAAGGGCTCCATTCGACTGATCATAAGAAGATAGACAAGTTCCCCATTACTTTCTTAACACGTTATCAGCACGATACGTCTCTAAAACCCTAAGCTAAAAACTCGATACACATAAACCCAAAACAGCCGTCAAGCTTCTTCACTCTTTGTTGTTGATCTCTCTTCTCTAAATCCGATACACATCTCAGCGGCATAAACCACACGCAGAAGCTTACCCGCGATAAGAAACTCCATCCGCGATAAGCATACTTGCGATACAAACCAACGCGCAGACCTTACCCGCGTACGAATCCTTACCCGCGATACAAGAACCATCCGTAATACACACCCGATGAGGTTCACTGCTCGATACACAAAGAGATCCGCTACGTACTAGACGATCTGCGAACGACGAACGAACATGCGAACGCAGAATCAGCACCCGATAAGCATCAATCCAGCACCCGATAGAGGTTCCCAGCCGCCGATACTCAACACCAGCTCGTTCCAGCACTCGAACCAGCACCCGATAGCACCTAGGACACCGATCAAACCGCGACACACACACTACAACCCTGCACAGCCTCTCGTCGTGGTCCGTTCAACCCGTCTAGACCTAAAGGTAACTCGATCAAACCTAAGTTGTAAATTGATCGATAGAGCTTTGCTAGGTTGCTGGATAGTTTAGGGGAACCTCATCCTGATCATCTAGGGTACACATCCATTGCTTGGAATTCATTGATTGATTGAGTAGTCTGATTGCAAATCACATAGAAACCTGGTGATAGGTTGTTAATCAATGAAACCCTAATTTTAAATTAAATTAAGATTGATAGGATTGTTTAGAACCCTAAACCTAAATTGATTTTCTAAACCTAATTTTAAAATCGAATTGATTGATTGCTTAATTGCTTGTTTGATTGATTGATCACTAGAAACGAATGCTAGGATTGTTAAAACTTCATAACTATTTTAAATTGAAATCGACCACATGGTCATAAAATTAAACCAATTAGGTTGCTAGATTAAAATCAATCATATAGGTTGATAGATTGCACATAATAATACTGGCGTATGGCAATCATATAAAACGATTGTTATTATCCATTGATTGAAATCAAACTTAGAAACCCTAATGATAGGTTTATAAAATCTGAAATCTAAAACGCATAACTATATGGTTTCAGATGTCGAACATCCATAACTTGGAATATGCGGCCCTTAATCTATCTGGAGATAATTACCTCCAATGGGCGCTTGACACCAAGATCATCTTGAAATCAAAAGGACTCGGTGAAAGTATGAGGACGATTATGACGTCAGTGAAAAAGATAGATACCGAGCCATCCTTATATAAGGCATCACTTGGCCGAGAGTCTCAAGGATCAGTACTTGACAGTCGATAATCCTCTCGAACTCTGGACAGAGCTGAAAAACAGATATGAATCACCAAAGATCGTGATCTTACCAGAGCTCGTATGATTGGACCCACCTCAGAATCCAAGACTATAAGTCTGTGGATGAGTACAATTCCGCACTGTTCAAGATCGTTTCAAAATTGAAACTGTGTGGGGAAAAGATTACGGAAAAGGATATGTTAGAGAAAACTTTCACGTTCCACACAAGCAATGTGTTGCTCAACAGCAGTATAGAGAAAAGGGCTTCACCACTTATGCTGATCTTATATCTTGTTACTCCTTGCAGAGCAAAACAATGAACTCCTAATGAGGAACAGTGAAATGAGACCTCCTGGATCCACACAATTACCTGAGGCACACACAACTAATGCTGACCAGTGAAGCAACACACGTCCATTCAACGCACAACGGCCGAGGCGCAGGTGACAGAGTGGCCGCGGTCGAGGTAACTAGGCCGCGGTGGTCGAGCAGTCCGTATGAACGAGACAATGGCCGAGATAGAGTCCAGAACAACTCGTATGGTCGAGGAAATGGACGAGGCCGAGGGAATAATCTCAAACCCTCTCAGCCGACCAAATCAGTATGCCATAGGTGTGGAATGAGTAATCATTGGCAAAGACGTGCAGGACTCCAGGACACTTATGTGAATTATATCAGACCAACTTGAAGGGAAAGAATCCTGAGGCCCACATGGTAGTCCAAAGATGATGAGAACGATTTGATCATGAGAAAGAGATTCATTAGATTATGAGACTTCTGATTGTCTCAAAGATGATAAAAGATGATAAGGAATAAATTCGACATCTGTAATCATTTAATGTTTATTTAAAATTTGTTTGATGTTTGACATTTCTATGAATCATTTCTATATAGTTATTCATTTTCCATGTATTAGTGTCTAATGAATGTCTTATGAATGAGTATCTGAACAAACGTCCTATTAACCTTGTTTAGAAATGGCCAATAACAAGGATGGTGCTCATAGTGGACAGTGGGTCGAGCCACACGATCCTTAAAGATAAAAGATACTTCATAGACTTAACTCTTAAAAGAGCAAACATTTCCACAATTGCGGGTATGTCTAGCCTTATTGAAGGCCACGACCAGCTTACATTCTATTGCCCTATGGGTACGCATCTACGAAATATCAGATGCCCTTATATTCACCCAATTCTAAAAGAAGTCTATTGAGCTTCAAAGACATCGTATGAATGGTTATCACATTGAAAACAAAGGGCAAGGAAATACAAGAATTCCTTCAGATAATAGAAATCGCCAAGGACATAAGAGGTCTTAGAACCATACCCGCACTATCTACTGGACTATATCACAGCTCAAGTCAGTATGATAGAGGCCAATGCTATATTTAATAAAACAGCCATTGATCACTTTACACTATGGCATGACCGGTTTGGCCATCCGGTTCTACATGATGCGTAAGCTGATAGCTAACACCAGAGGCCATTCATTAAAAGAAAACGGATCATTCCCAAGCACCTATCGTGTGCATCTTGTTCACAAGGGAAGTTTGATCGTTAGGCCATCACCAGTTAAGGTGACAAAGGAAAACTATAAACTTTCTGGAAAGAATTCAGGGCGACATATGCGGACCAATAATCCACCGTGTGGGATCTTTCGATATTTCATGGTCCTTATAGATGCATCGACCAGATGGTCGGACGTATGCTTGTTATCGACGCCGTAACTTGCATTAGCCAGATTGCTCGCTCAAATTATAAGATTACGAGCTCATTTCCCAGATTTCCTTTGAGACGATACGTCTTGATAATGCTGGTGAATTTACATCTCAAGCGTTAATGATTATGTAATGTCCATGGGGTAACAGTGGAACATTCGTGGCACATGTACATACACAGAACGGCTTTAGCCGAATCATTTATAAACGCATTCAGCTGATAGCCCGCCATTACCTCATGAGGTCGAGGTTGCCGGTTTCGGCATGGGGACATGCGGTCCTCATGCGGCGAGCTTATACGCATCATACCATCTAGTGATCATAAATATTCTCATCGCAATTACTACGGGTCAAGAGCCAGACATATCCCATCTTAAAATTTGGTTTTCTGTTTATGTTCCAATTGCTCCACACACAGAGAACAAAGATGGGACCTCAGAGAAGGATGGAGATATACGTTGGATTGAATCTCCCACAATTATAAAATACTCGAGCCAACTACGGGCGATTTATTTTAAGGCATGGTCTGCGGATTGTCATTTCAATGAATCGAACTTCCAACGTTAGGAGATCTAAAGCTGGTCAAAGAAATCAAAGAGATTTTCATGGAATCAAACATCTTTAGCATGGCAAGATCCTCGGACCAATGTGTTGATCTTGAGGTCAGAAAATATTCATTTGCCCCAAAGCTAGCTACAATTGGCGCAGATTCCTTTGCTGACCCGAACAGAGTGACTAAGTACATATACAGCGATATAAATAAAAAAAAAAAAAAAAAAA